>JAVKPL010000997.1:0-156252 GCA_032173675.1 Gastrolobium villosum
AAATAAAGGGAAAATAATAAAAAACATTACAAAGAGTGAACCTCATGAAAGCAATCTGCGGGTTCATCTTCCCCAAGGCAATCTTAACAAAGTCCTCATCCTTAAATGAAAAAGATGCATCAGGCTTTCCTCCTTCATATGGCCCTAAATATATGAAACACCCAAATAATCATACTTGACAGCATTGCAGATTAAAACAATACAATTAACCAAATTAAGTAGAATTGTAGAAATAAGTGTTAAGATATATAGTCTCACATTGGTTAGATGAACAACTAATGTGGAGTTTATAAGGCTTGGGCACTCCCACCCTTTGAGCTAGCTTTTGGGTGGTGTATCCCAAGGTTCTTTACATGGTATCAGAGCTCGCTGTCCATTTCTTAGCACAGGTAGGCTGGGTCTGTTGCATTATCCACTCTTCAAGCCCAATGGGCTCTCGTGTGAGGGGTCGTGTTGAGATATATAGTCTCACATTGGTTAGATGAACAACTAATGTGGAGTTTATAAAACCTTGGGCACTCCCACCCTTTGAACTAGCTTTTGGGATGGTGTATCCCAAGTTTCTTTACAATAAGACTGTTGGAAGCATCTAATTCTTAGCAAAATCTTAAGGAACATTTTGAATGCCTAATCTATCTCTATTACACAGAATTCATACGAATGCCAGAAAAGTTGAAAAGGGAAAAGAACAACAAAGCTAGCTAACCTTTGGTGACTTCTCCTTTCTTGAGATCAACAGTATAGACAACCTCGTCGAATCCAATTTTCTAGAAATTCATGTCATGTAGTTAGGATTAGGTTAAATGAAAAGAGAAGAAAAAGAATAATAATTAATAAAGATAAAGAAAATAAAAATAAAAAGGGGGACCTTAGGTGCAATATGCATCTGGTAGACGAGTCCAATCTTTTTGATAAGATCTTTGCCTGCGTCGGTGGCTAGATGCTGCTTCATCTGCTCCATCATGGCGTCTGATTTTAGGTTCGATGAATCAGCCATCGATTCTGCGTCGCACTAATCCAACAAAACGTACAAGTTTGGTTCTCTACTTATTCACCGAGTCGAGGTCGCTGGAGTGGGACAACATTTTTATAAGATTTGGTTGGAGTTAGGAAGATGTCATTTATTTTTTTTCTTAAATTTAACCGATCATAATAATTAAAAAAAAAAACTATATCTAAAATTATTATCATATTATTATTAAATAAAATTAAGTGAGGAACTAAATACGCAGGAGTGATTAATAAAACCCGATATAGTTGGTAGATAGATTAATCTCTTAATTTGGTAGATAGAGGGATTCGCTTCGGTGATCTCAGATTAATCTTCGGTTATCAATAAGGAAAATTTCTCAGGAAAAAAAAAATATATATATATATATATATATATATATATATATATATATATATATATATATACACACACGCATGAGTGTTAAGAACGGCATATGATCGGATAAGGGCCATAAGGCGGCTTTTTTGACCCTTATGGCCCTTATTTAATAAATAATTACCAATTTGACCCTCATTTTAAACTAATACGAAAATTTAACCTCTCCCACAAACATAACACCAATCTGCCCCTGTTTGACCGTTGACCACACTTCCTACCCGGGTACACACTCACTTACCCGGGTAGATTTTGAAATTTTTTACCTACCCGGGTAGATAGGTGTGTACCCGGGTAGAGTTCTTCAAATCTGGGCACACTTTGCATTACTTACCCGGGTACATGAGTGTGTACCCGGGTAAGTGTCGACCAGAAACCCCAATATCAATGGGTTTTGGCCATTGTTGCGTGATTTAGGTTTTTGTTCCCCAAATCTCTCTCAGCTCTCTATTCTGAAAAATCACACATATAATTCATCTCATCCATCCATAAAGCTTGATCTTTGTAGGACATTGAGATTGCACCTCCACACACACATTTTGTTCTCAAAAATCCGAACCAACATCCAAAAACCCAAAACCTAGACCTAATTTTCGTGGGAAGGATGAGTTCAAGTCCAAACATGGTTCCTATAGTTATTTACTACAATGGAAGGCATTTTGAAGGTCCGAACGGTGTCCGATTCGAAGGAAAAACAAAAACGATGAAAATCAAAGTGGGCACTACATGCAATGAACTGAAGCAGAGAATCCTCCAAAAAATGGGGTTAGAAGGCATCCATTCCATCCACCGCATGATAGCCAGGTTAGAGACTGTACTGGATATGGATACAATATACTACATTGGTAATGATATCAATGATGATGAAGATGTGGAGTTCGTCACAGATGCGTATGTTGGATGGAAAATTTTAAAATATATTGAGATTTATGTTGAAGTTGATGCTGGTCAGTCTTCATCTTTGCCGGTGCATGCAACCACTACTGCACAATGTACTGGTCAAGAAGATACAATTGTACGATCTTCCGCACCTCCTCGGGTAGCCTTGGATGAGGATGAAGAGGATGAAGATGAGGACTATGTGGACAGCGAAGATGAGGGAGAACCTGAAAGTGAAATTCCTCCAGGTGATACGTCAGACACTGACGTGGACGGAAATTTTGACGCAGACACGAGCGCTGTAAGTTTGGGTACCCCAGCCTTGTCACCACTCCATGTTGACCCAGGCTTGTCACAACTGCATGTTGACCCAGCCTTGTCACAAGTGCATGTTGACCCAGCCTTGTCACCACTTCATGTTGACCCAGTCAGTAGTGGTAAGTTTATAAATTGTGACATTTGCTTTTGACAATTTATTATTTGTGGTGATATTCATTCAGACAAATGAGAGTTGATGTTTAGATGCAGGGACAGCGGTGGAGCCTTTTTGGAATGAAAGCCAACATTATTCATTCATTAATTGGACCCACCCTAATGACGAGTTGGAACTCCTATATGGGGATGATGACTTGCATGGAGGTTGGAAGTTAGGAGATCCATTATTTGTGCAACAAGAATTTGGATCCAAACCTGAAATGCAACATGCTGTGAAGATACATTGTATGAAGGGGCGCAGGACAGCCATAGTTGAAAAAAGCGACGAATCAAGATTTTTTATGAAGTGTAAAAACCATGCTGACGGCTGTCCCTGGTATATGAGGGCAATTAAGCCGAAGAAGGGAGCTAACTGGGTGGTCCGTAAATGGGGTCAAGGGCACACATGCCTAAATCAGGGCCTGTCACAGGATCATAGACAGTTGGATTCAGATGTCATTTGTGCGGCTATAATGAGTATGTATTCTACTGTGTACTTAATGATTTAGTATAATTGAAAATATGTTAAAGTTATATTTTTTTTTCAGATATGTTAAAGGAAGATCCATCCACAAAACCAGCTCTAATACAAGAGAGGATACAGGGAATATATGGATACAACATAACATACAGAAAGGCCTGGAAGGCAAAAATGAAGGCGATTGTTAAGTTGTTTGGTGACTGGGAGAAATCGTACGGATTCTTGCCCAATTGGTTGACGTATATGACGCAGGTGAATGTGGGTTCTGTGTTCAAACTTGATACAAATCAATGTTTTGACGAACGTCGGGTTTATACAGACAGGGTTATATTTCATAGGGTTTTTTGGACATTTCACCAATGCATTGAGGCATTCAAATATTGCAAACCTATAATTCAAATTGACGGCACTCATCTGTATGGGAAGTACAAAGGAACTCTATTGATTGCTACATCTCAGGATGGGGATGGATATCTGCTTCCTATTGCCTTTGCTGTTGTTCCTCCAGGTGAGAGGTTGGAAGATTGGTCTTGGTTTCTAAGCCTTTTACGTTTTCATGTCACACATAGGCACGGTATTTGCCTAATATCCGATCGTCATCGAAGCATCATTAGGGCGGTCAAAGATCACGCTGGATGGCAGCCTCCATATGCTTATCATGTATTTTGTCTACGTCACATCGGAAGCAATTTCAATTCCCGCTTTAGGAATGTGGAATTGAAGAAAACGTTGATGAAATTAGGTAATGTATCAATTCCCGCTTTATAAATCCATTATAAAATCGTAACTAACCAATTGTATTTGTGGCTTCATTTTTTTCCAGGGTACACATGTTCAAAGATCAATTTCGACATTCGATACAAGGAATTTATCGAGAACAATCCTGAAGTGGCTTCATGGTTGGATGCGATTCCAAAAGAGAAATGGTGCAGGTCGTACGATGAGGCAGGACGTAGGTTTGGTCATATGACAACCAACCTATCTGAGTGTGTGAATAAGGTGCTTCGTGGAGCACGTAATCTACCAATAACTGCATTGGTGAAGATGACATTCAGTAGACTCGTTGAATATTTCGTCAAGAGACGTGAAGCCATTGATAAAGATATCTCACAAGGAAGGATAATTTCAAAGAAGGTTGAGGCAGCTTTGGAAAAAAATGATGAATTGGCCGGCACTTATCGTGTGAGGATATATGATAGTTCCCTATTACTGTTTGAGGTTGAGGATGCCTACAATCAATCTACTCAATCCAGTGATTTCGGCTCACAGATCTTCCTGCTCATGAAATATTTGACATACTTTTCGTGGGCAGCTACATCGTCATCAATCAAATAACCGAACGGCAAGTCCGGAGCCTGACTCGCACCAGCCTGCGGCTGAGAGGATGACGACCCGTCCTGTCGCCGCTTGCTTCTTCGCTCGTTTTCCACCAACGGCAGCTTTGAGATGCGTCTGGCACTCATTTCGTCACACAACTAAACTGAAAAAAAAAATGCCAACATCAGAAATATAAACATACAGATTAGGGTTAGGGTTAGGGTTAGGGTTAGGGTTTAGGGTGAGGCAGATTGGTTAAGTTTAGGGTTAGGGTTAGGGTTAGGGTTTATGGTGAGGCAGATTGGTTAGGGTTAGGGTTAGGGTTAGGGTTAGGGTTAGTGTAACACATACAAGGGTAACACATACAAATTGATAAAATTATTCGGTCTAAATGCAATAATATAAACGAAATTACAATGAATTGATAAATTTACACATGAGGGATGGATATATAGAATCAAATCAATGAAACGAAAAAAAATTACCTTAAATCGATTGCAATCGGTGGAAGACAGAGAGGATCACACACTGATGATCAGAAACCACAACAATATGAGCAAGATTCGACCTTCAAATCGCACCTAATATGCCTCTCAAAGCAGCTCTACTCGGGTACCCTTTGTGGGTTTTACCGAATGGGGCTGCTGGCCTTTATAAAATGCAATCTGGTCGACACTTACCCGGGTACACACTCATGTACCCGGGTAAGTAATGCAAAGTGTGCCCAGATTTGAAGAACTCTACCCGGGTACACACCTATCTACCCGGGTAGGTAAAAAATTTCAAAATCTACCCGGGTAAGTGAGTGTGTACCCGGGTAGGAAGTGTGGTCAACGGTCAAACATGGGCAGATTGGTGTTATGTTTGTGGGAGAGGTTAAATTTTCGTATTAGTTTAAAATGAGGGTCAAATTGGTAATTATTTATTAAATAAGGGCCATAAGGGTCAAAAAGCCGCCATAAGGCCCATCCATTACACACATTTCAATGTGGATCCGATACCCATGCTCCATCTCATAAGCTTCCTATGTGATACATGGATTATATGGGTTCTCCATAACCTCCTAGGTAGTGTTTGTTTCATGTTATTTCAAGACTTTCCTATGCATCTAAGGTTGGCAAATTTGGTAAGTCATGTTTGGTAGATCGATTTTGAACTTTCCCCAGACACCACATATGCATAGATTTGAGAATTGCATGCAAAAATTACTATTCAAAAAGATAATTTAGAGATGGTATTTTAGTTACCCAGCTAAATGGGCAAAGTAGGGGACCAATGATGCAGACTAAAATATCCTTATCAATTTGAAAAAGAGAGGGTATTTTAGTATATTTAATCCATTATCGCATCAATATTTTACTTTTAACCAAACATACATTCAGAAAATTTAATCCAATTTTCCCAGTAATATTTCAGTGTTCCAAACAACTTTTTCAAACTTTCCTACTAGAATCACTTTCCAACAATATTCCTATCAATCTACTTCCCTAGTGAATTATTTTTTTCTCCCGAACCAAACACCCAATGGAAGTTCAGCTTTTAGAATTTCTTTGTTAACTTCAACAGAACCTCCTTGAATTAAAAAAAAAAAAGAGTTTGAATAAAAATTAAAGTTTTTTGGTTCAAATGGTTCATGTTAAATTTCGTTTAACCAAGATCTTGAGTTCAAGAATTTTTTTTGAAAGAGCTAGTCCCACCATGATGTATGAGTATTTTCAACTCAAACAGAATATTTGTGATTTATTAAAAAAAAAAACCTTGTAATTAGAGTTTTTTTTTTTTTCAAAGACCACCTTATAGTTTTAATCCAAACAATTAACCCCCATACTATTAAATCACAACTATTAATTATATTTCAAAAATTTACTACAAAAACACCCTTCTTATCAAATTTGCTAATCCACATTTCTCCATTTACGTGAGTATTCTTGCATTCTCTAGTGGCTTTGGATTTTTAAGTTACAATGTTTTTTTTCTATCTCGGAAATGGATTTTGTTTGATTATCACATTGAGCTTTTCCCATGCTTGCAAATACTATTGGGTTTGTGGATGTCTTTGCTTCTCTCTCAATGCTTGGTTTTAATGGATCTATTCTTCATTTAAATTTATCTGACTAAGATTGGTTTCATAACACCTTGGAGATATCGATTTCTTGTGTAGATGAATGCGCTCTATAATAATAATAATAAAATGTTTAACATCACTGCACTTGCGTATAATTTGCATAAATATGCATGGATGCTCATTTCGTATGAAGTTTCAATTTGGGTTTGTGTCTAGGTCTGTTATATAGAAAGAAAGGATAAATGTTCTAGTGACCGGATGTGAAGCAGCCCAAATTGAAATCCAACTTGATAAAAATAACAAATGAAGGGGTTGATAAGGAAAATGGTATTTTTTTATTAAATATATTTAATTGTTGTTATTCAATAGTACAACGAGACAAATTGTTTGGATTAAATATGGGTTTTATGTTTATTATGTTGTAGGAAAAGTGATTCTGTAATGTTATAGAGATTTATTTTGCGTGCCATATATTTTTTTTTTTAAAATGTGTAGGCCCTACAAAATGTTGTGTGTGTAGGAAAGTTTGTTGTGTTATGTTAAAGGATAAAATGAAAACCCATATAGGGTGGTGTTTTAAAAAAGTCCGGTGGTTTTAGGGATATATATTTTTGGGTTTGATTTTCTGCAGTTACTTTATCTGCAGTAAGGCTAATATGACGTCATTTTGGGACGGAAATCATGGTGTTTTTGTCATTTTAATTTATTTCAGGGTTATAATAGTCTTTATATTTTTTATTGTTTAAGATTTCAATACCAAAACGATGTCGTTTTGGGAATAAATACGGATAACTTATCTACATTAACTACAGAAATATTTTTTTCCTAATTTTTTATTTTTTTTTCATAAAACGGAAGAGACAAGCAGACCTAGAGATCGCACTTTGTCACTCCGGTTTCATTTAATTGAAGGTTGGCCCAAGTTAGGTTCTAGGATTATGCTTATTGGGCTTTAAGAATTTGAGCTTAAACGCATTATTAAAGGTCAAGCCAGCCTAAGACCAGTGGAGTCCAAATCGGTCTTAAGTTAAACCCATATGAAGAGTCTTATCAACCCTTATTTAAAATGGAAAAGAATATGTAAATGTCTCCAAGATATTTTAGTCTCCATTTTTCTATTAATTCAGACTAAAATATCTCAACTTCGTCCCCTGTCTTATGTAGATATGTATCTTCTCTGTATCTTTGAAAGATATGCGCTTATGCTCCATTTGTATTCAAAATAATTGCAAATCATTAGTCCTGATGCTTTATGTCCTGTCCAATTTAAAAAGAAAATAAATTGATGAAGACCGTGCTTCTTTTTCATTTCTACAACGATGGAATTTTATTGGAATAAAATAACCCGGTTCTGTCCATCTTTATAATTAAAATGATATTTTAAAAAATCAATAATTAAATAAGAGATAAAATATTATTTTAAAAAATTATTGAGATGTTATTTTTTTAATTGCAGACGATTTGAAATCAGTGTTATTAGGGACAGAAATAAATTAGATCATATTGGATTTTGTTTAAATAAGTTTAAGAATGTCTCATAAAATGTCAATGTAGAGATAACTTGTTACTTATTAATTATACTCTCTTTTTTAGAGTGCGGTTTGGTATTTTTTGTAAAAATATTGTACCGTAACTCACTCTTTCAGCCCACTGTGTTTCTAGAGTGGGAATAAGATCACTGTATGGGTATGGTGACTAGCACAAGTACAGACCAAGCTAACTAACCAAATCCCAAGTAATAAGTAAGGCAAGGATTGGTATGTGAAGTGTATATGCTATGGGAAAGGGGCAGAGCAATGATACCTTAGATGTCCTTTTTGGTGGTCCAAAAGGGGGTATTTACGGGGGAGGGGTGAGACCTCCTCCTGCGGGTAGGTGTGGAGGGTCAACTCTTTTTGGGGATTGTGAGATCTTCTACTTGGACGATTGCCACAGGGGCGACTTCTGTCAACGTGGAGGGCGCTGCTGTTTTCACCTTGCAAGAGGATATATTCTATTTAAGGGTTTGGGGATCCTCTTGCAGGTGTCTGATCCCTAAGCAAGACATTAAAGTGTCTTACATTGGGAATCCTCTTATCGGGAGTCAGGAGATGGGAAATCCGTGACTTGCCACCTGTAGGGCTAACATAGATGTTCCTAGGCTTATTGGGCTTATGTTGTTGGGCTTGGTGGATGTGGATCTCCCGGAACAAATATAAAACATATGACTTTAACTCAAAAACATATATATTTTTTTTTTGGTACATTGCCTCAAAAACATGTTTAAGTGTCTACATTACATGAAAACCTTTAAATAAGTGGAAAAAGTTTAAACTTCATAATTTAACCTAATCCTCGGAACATCCCAGCGCTTCAAGAAAATAGGCAGAAGAACCTCTTCCAACGTATCTGGCTTTTATCTGGCAATAAACCCCACTTTGGGTTTACATCCAAAATATCTATCATAACAAAAGACACATGAGAAACTTGAACTCTTCGTACCTATTCAAATGATCACATCCGTACGGTGACTGATGAGTATGAAATAGAAGAGGAGACAATGTTTCATCTTCAGAATACCAAAGGCTAAGCATGATAGCCGACGGGGATCAATATTCAATGACAAGGCCAGGTTCAGTGGTCCTCATAATAAAAATTAGAAGAGGAGTGTGGTCCTAATTTATAAAATATCAAAACATTGCCAGAAGAGACAGTATCAGTGGTTTAAGGCAACTAGTGGGGTCCCCGTAACAAGAATATGCGAAATAAATCTTCAGTACTAATATTGTACCTAAGATTCAGTACATCTTACCAACGAAAATATCACATGTCAGTTAATTTTATTTTTTTCAGTCAAATTTTTACTTTCTCTTCTGATTCTTCTGATGTGTACTGTTCTCGTTGATTAGATGCACTGAATCTTGATACAGCAGTAGTACCAAAGATTTATTCATGAATTTAGCTTATAAATGACCCCAACAAGAAGCACCACAAATACGTGGCTTTCTTGCAGCCTCTACCACATGCAAGTTATGTTACAAGTTGGTTATTTTGTCTTATAGTCAAAACACATACAAAGTGTCATTGATACTTTCTTTTCTTTCACAAAACAATGCTACATTATGAAATTTAAACAGGGTGCCAATTTGCTGCACAATTGCTTTCAATTTTAATTTTAATTACACACACAACTAGATGTAACACAGATAGAGGAAGAGAACAAAAGCCCTTGACTCAAAATAATTATCAAAACTCATGCTTTAAGAGATTAAGAAAAAAACCACCATCCCCATTTGAGGCTTTTCCCTTCTTACCTTCAGGACGCCTAAGGGGAGAGGATTGAGGATAGAGGGGGCAAAAATTTAAGTGCCCACCATAGAAAATAAAAATAAAAATAAAAATAAAAATAAAAATACAGAGTACAAATGGAAAAGATAAAGAAAAAGATTGTGACTTTGGAAAGTGGATTGCTTCTCAGCTATGATATCATGCGTTTCTTCCCATGCTGCTTTTTCTAGCTGGTAGATTCTCTCCAATATCTGGCTGGAAGTCCATTCAAAGGCAATGGGAATGGGCCATATTGAATCCCGCACTGCGATCCCACCACTTCCCACCTATACACACCAACATCAAGCCCTTGAGTAATAACGCATGACATGTGCACTAGCACCATCATTACGATATGAGTAATATGAGACAATCTTAATCATTCATTTAGATATAAATCAACCCAAATGAATAATGATTTTATAATTCTCGTATTGAATGAAAATTAAAACTTTATATTATAGAGATAAAAAACATGTGAGATCTATATTGTCAAAGAATTTTGGGATATACCACTCCAACGTCTTTCTCAATTCTCAGTTCTCCCTCGTCTCTCTCTATCTTCTATTACACAAAGTCAACGTTTTTCTTCTGTTACACAAAGCCATGGCAGACACGCACCTTCTTTTCTGTAATATCCCACATCGGTTGGAAAGGAGAACAAAGCATGCCATATATATGGGTGTGGAAACCTTTCCTAGTGGAGGCCTTTTGGGGTAACCCCAGAACGTAAAACCGTGAGTCCCGGAAGGGGGGCAAAGCGGACAATATCTGCTACAGGGTTTGGGGCTGTTACAAATTGGTATCAAAATCGGTTGGAAAGGAGAACAAAGCATGCCATATATATGGGTGTGGAAACCTTTCCTAGTAAAGCATGCCATATATATGGGTGTGGAAACCTTTCCTAGTGGAGGCCTTCTGGGGTAACCCCAGAACGTAAAACCGTGAGTCCCGGAAGGGGGCAGAGCGGACAATATCTGCTACAGGGTTTGGGGCTGTTACACTCACTCTTATGCATTTCCCAAAACCCATTTATCCTTGAGCTAGCTCAAAGGGTGAGATACACCACCCCAAAAGCTAGCTCAAAGGGTGGGAGTGCTCAAGTCCTTATAAAGGTGAGATTATATATCTCAACATATATGTTAAAAAAATTATCTGCAGAACTCATGTGAGCATGAGATCGGATGATGTGTTGGAAAATTTCAATTCTCATGTTGAATGAGAATTATAAAATCCATAAAAAAATATATTAAAATAAAATCAAGGATGAGAAAAGGATAATAAGTTATTTGTATATGTACTGCTGAGTTATTTCACGTGACCTCATGTCGCGTCGGATGATTCTAGCTAGGCTCACCCTGAGATTCACATTTTTTTTAACTTTCTCTTAAGTAATAGATATGCTTTTACGTTGTCTCCTTGTTACTTCATACTTAATCATTATATTTCTTTAAACCACTCAGTTAATCTTATACTATAGATGCTTTTAAGCTGTCTCCTAGGTGTTAATAAATAATCCATCGATTGCACTCTCTTTTTTTTTTTCTAATTTTTTTCTTTTCTATTAATTAATTTGATGTACCTGAAATTGGTGACCAAATGATGGATCATGATTAAAGTCTCCAGCTTAGCAAGCTCATTGCCGGGGCAGGCATGTACTCCACTACCAAATGGCATGAAAGTATTGGGTTTTGGTGCGACCTATAAGAAATAAACAACAAAAAATAAATATCTATTCGTCTGTTTAACTATCATAACATGCCTTTTTCCGTACACACTGGTAAGATTCATTTGAGAGGGAATTAAGTCTTATCCATGCATTATCATTACATTTTTTTTTTCACCTATAGAGAGTGTTCGCTCCTGCATACCTCAAATCTTGAAGGGTTGAATTTCTGAGGGTCTGGAAAAAATTCTGGATTGTGATGAATATTTCTGAACAGAGGCATTGCTTTCCAGCCTTTTGGTATCAGGAACCCTGTTTCAAATTCTTAAGTGAGTCATTTATTTTGATGTGATCATATTTTAAAAGTTAAAACGAATGTTTTCACTTGGGACATTTGCAATTAGTAGTTTTTTTAGCACCAGAGTCCAAATACTTGTCACATTGCATGGTGCATTTTTTGACCCGAGAAAAGTCCTTTATAGTCTTGCAAATGTAGGTAGAGTTTGGAGGTTCTGTTCTATTTTTCTTGGTTCCATCCTTTTAGTGAAATCAAAACTTATGTCTTTGTCTGTTTTTTAAACACACCCAACACGGTCACCCAAATACCCACTTCGTGAGTGTCTGGAGAAGGGAATACTATAGGCATTCTTTCCCCTACTTTTTGCAGATAGACTGATTCGAACCCGTGACCTGACACACCATGGCAAACAAGCTTACCGCTGAGCCAAGCCGCCCTTCACCCAACATTAAATAGAACAAAGTAAATATTCCTCTTACCCTTGTACTCTACATCAGCTACTGCTTCTCTGAAAGGGAATGATATAATGCTTGCCATTCTCAAGCTCTCTAACACAACCTGAGCAAGTCCACAGTTACCAATTATTAGATTAACCACTTGTAAAAAATTCACATCTGAGACATGCTTAACCACAAGAGTAAGCAGAAACTTCTTGCATTTGTTCATTTGCTTTTTATTTTGTTGCACCAAGTTGCTAATTAGAGATCTGTGACATTGAATCACTTGCGTACCTTGTAGGTTATTGGCATGTTTCTAGTCTGACTCCAACTCAGTGGCAGGTTACCTTCATTTGACTTATGAATTGCCTTTTGCTCCACCTGCAAAGCCAGCATAACTATAGTGTTAATGAAATAAATATCTTAACACAACTTTTTGCAAAAGAGAAGATAAGCTCAAGTTTAAAGTTCCTTTATCTCTATTGATCATACCTTTACAGACTCTAGAAGTTTCGGTTCATCGTGGAGGTACTTTACCATCCATGTCATGACACTAGCTGTGGTGTCCTGAGCAGCAAAAAGCACCCCAATAATGTTATCTGCTATTTGGTCATCAGTTAAGACTTCTCCTTCCTCACCTTTCCAATTCAGTAGGCAGCTCAAGAGATCTGATCTTTCAAGCAATTTCTTCTCCTTCCGCTCACAAATTATTTCCCTTAAAATCATGCCAAGTCTCTTTCTTGCCTGTATAAAATAGATACATGTATTAGTATGGAAACCTCGACATCACATCTTGTAAAGAACCGATTCAACCCAAAAGCTTAAGCTATTAGGTGAGGTTGCATTAATGATTTTATACATCTCAATACGCCACCTCACACGAGAGCGCACTAGGCTTGAAGAATGGACAATGCACAGGCCCACCTATCTGTGCGAACAAAGAAATTCCACTTGAAAGAAAGTGGGGGACGACGAGAATCGAACTCGGGACACGAGACTCTGATACCATGTAAAGAACCAATTCAACTTGCGTGAGGTTGCGATTTTATACATCTGAACACATCTTAATTCAAAAATTTAAAATGTTGAATTTCACTTATATAGTTCTCACATAACTAATGTCAACTTTATCACCTATACTTAAATTTCCAACAATTTAAGCAGATTTGTTTAACTGAAAATAGAAGAGGAACAATCAAAAGAATGCATCAAGACATGAATTTGATGAAATATTACTTACAGACATTGCATTTTTGTATTGGGTTCCTGGGATGCGAGTTGGAAAGGAATTGTAGCCCGTGTCCACAATCCAGTAGTTCTTCTTTAGCTCCTCCCTCAAACGAGGCTCTAGATTTCCAAAAACTGCAAGGATACCAACTTCGAAAGAAAACTGCAACAAAATTCAAGCGTGGACCACTTAATTATTGACCTTCATTATACATTACACCACGCACTTATATATAAACATATATAAATATAAACAAATGCCAGAAAATGCGAAAAAACTCCTTAATAAAGGGCCGAAGGGTCGACCCAGTTCAAATACCCACTTCGTGAGTGTCTGGGAAAGGAATACTCTAGACAGTCTTTCTCCTATTTTTTGCAAGGAGGCTGATTTGAACCCGTGACCTGACACACCACGGCAAGCTTAGCTTAAGCCAAAGCCGGCCCTTCGCGAAACTCCTTATTGCTTGAATATAAATAGTAATATAATAATGGATCCAATCATTAGTCCAGTGAATATAAAAAAACCTACTCTTTTCATTTCCTTAAATGTGCTAATGACGCGTCCATCACCCCAAGATTTCATGGCAGATATGGCTAAGGCTTCAATATCAGGCACCAAGTTGCGAAGTGCATCAAGGGACAGTGACCTCTGAACTAGCTTCCTCAAACGCATGTGGTACTCTCCTTGGTGGAAAAACAGGGCACAAGGGCCTATTAAAAGTTCCTTGCTTTTCGGGTATGTTGGCTTAAACAAATGAGCTTGAGTCACAAGCACAAAGCGTGCAGCCTCAGGGCTTGCCAGCATCACACACGGGCAACCGAGGATGTTGGTCTTGAATATTTCGCCATACCTTAAAAATTAACAATAATGTTTTTTTTTTTATTACATTCATAACTTCATGCACTAAAGATATTAAATAAAAGTATAGTATAATAAAT
Organism: Gastrolobium villosum; assembly: GCA_032173675.1. Classification (NCBI taxonomy): domain Eukaryota; kingdom Viridiplantae; phylum Streptophyta; class Magnoliopsida; order Fabales; family Fabaceae; genus Gastrolobium; species Gastrolobium villosum. The sequence continues at coordinate 14,477 of JAVKPL010000997.1, forward strand.
ATGAGCCATGAAACTAACTGGAAGTAGCATACCAACCTCTTCTTTTTGGTGGAAAAGAAAACGTTTGGGTCTTGGGAGTAGAGTTGGAGGGTTTGTCCTATGTACGGCCATCCCATTGAACCTGGAGGAAGCTTTGCACTTGTCTGGTTTTGAGGTCTTCTATTTCGTTTTGGTAACAACATGAAAGAAAATAAGGTAAGCAGAAGAAAGATAATAATGTAAGCAAAAACTTCATCCATTGTCATTAGAATTTTAGAAGAGGCTCTTGTTTGGAAAAGTCAGAAGGTTAGCCTTTTCTTTTAAAAAAATATGAAATTTGCAGAATATTTTCAACTCTGCCAATTTGGACACATCGAGAGGGAAGAAGCAACCTTATATAGAAATAGCGCACCACCCCTTTAGCTTGAGATTATTGAGTACAAAGATTGAGTTCTAATTTTTATTTTTATTTTTATTTTTTTATATAAGAAAAAAGTGGTCAAATGGTGGGAACAATATTTTTATTACTAAAAGATCTCACCGATTTAATAAATTTCAAAACATCGGAATTATTAATGAAGACAAAGTACTTGTACTAGCCTGAATGAATACATATATTTTGATGAGAAGTATACTAGAATGAGTAAATATGATAACAGTGATACATATCCAACACTATGAATGAGTAGATTATTTCGTAATCTGGCTGAAAACTTTTGCTCTAATTTCAAGATTTTGGTTATGAAATCTACTGTTTGATTACTGACTTTCTACGGTACATCTTTAGTAAAAAAAATAGTGTGTGGATATAAAGTATGCGAGTAATACTTATCTCATTTATTACGAGAGAAATTTTTTTTCAAAAAAAGCGGAGCCGACAAATTATAGAAAAAAAAAATCACATGCATGTCTTTTTATGCCTCGACATGAGATAATTATCTCCTACATGAGAAAATAATTTCCCAAAAAGTATTTATAAGATATTTATTTGTAACTTTAGTCTTTTTTTAAGAAAATAAATTCTATAACTTATACATAAAATTTTGTGCTCATTTAAAGGTGCAATTTTTTTTTTTAAAATTACTATAATTAATAACAAGTCAACTTTTTGAAAATGATTTCAAGTTATTTATCAGTGTACTATTTTTTAATAAATATGTTCAGTAGAAAAGTTATAGTACATTTTGTGAAATAAACTAGCAAGTGATACAGCTATAAGTTCTAAGATTTTACAAGTTCAAAGAGGAGCTAGAAAAACATTTATAACATCATTATTTTATAATGGATTTTTAACATAATAAATATTTATTTCTTTCATGCGATTTACAATTTTTGTAAACTAATTACAAAACTATATTTTATTTTTTGTTTCAATGATTTATTGCATGACGTTTAGCGGTAATGAGTTATGGGCAATGTAACAATAAAATTGTTAAACAAAAATGTAATGATAAAATATGTACGTCCCTATATTCATTGTAATGGAGTTAATGTTAGAAAAATATAAAACTATTAATATAGTATCACATAATAACTTAAGTCTTTGGGTTAAAATAGTTCTTCACGTGGTATAAGAGCCTCGGTATTATGGGTTCGATCCTCATCGTTTCTATTTAATTAATAAATAATCAAGTATTGCAATGTTTGTTAAGCACATTAACGTAATCTCACCTAACAGTTTAAACTTTTAGATTTTTTTACAATGACCTATTTTGAGGTCTGAGTGATTGTCTCTTAAGGAGTTGTTGTCAATTCCTTTTTTTGTTATAGCTTCTGATTAGTTATGCACGAGTTTCTTGGGATATTGGCATTGTCCTTAGATGCCTATTTGTGAGCTATTTATAATATGTTGTGTTAAACTAATTTTGTGTCATCCCACTATTGGACCTACAGTGCCAACTTTACTGGTCACTAAGACGATTGTGCCATTTTTTTGTGATGTTGATCATGACCTTGCATTCTTGTGCCATTTCAGTGTGGCACAATGTGCATGTTGGACTTATTCTCCAAATGGTGGTTCAAGTTTACTTCATGTTTGGCAAGTGCATTGGTTACACAAGTAATAAATAAAGTAATATAGTAAGAATATTGTTCCCACGAGGATTAGATTTGAAGAACTAATTCGATATTTCGCTTAAGTTGGACAATTTGATCAAGATAATTAAATAGAAACTAGATTAAAAGCAAAGGAAGAACACAATAATAAATATTCTTACGAAAACACATTTAGGGATTCAATTTCCTCCTATTTCTCCTTTATGTTCTGAATTAAAGCCTTAATTAAATGCCATTCTTATATTGACAATCGATTCCCCTAAATTAACTAAGACTCAATTCCTTAATATTCTAATTCTTTATCCTTTTAAAGAATCCTAGTTCCCTGATATTCTTCAAAGAAAATAAGCATTAAAATAAGAATCATAAGATTGAACAACTTGTATGTCTATCCCTAGATTTTACACAAATTAATGATGAATTTGCCAAGCCCCGTTCACACACCTACATTCCTATTATCATGCACAAGTCCTAATTCAATCTATAAGATATTGAACTCATAGAAGGCATGAAGAAAAGGTAAAATTCATTCAATACAAAAGGAAAAAATAGCATAAACACTAATTCAGAAATATAAAGATTCAACTGGGTTTCATCTAACCCTAACTACAAAGAAAATTAGCCAAACATGGTAAAAATAAGAAGATCTAAAAGCTTCCCCAAAATCCATTGATGTGATGGCACAATATATCTTCACAATCTCTAGTGCAATCTTATCTCTGACTTGTCTCCGGCTCTCAAAAGCATAAAAGTCCAACCAACAAACTCGCTTCCCCGATGTCCAAGGTGCCTCCCAGTGTCAAAGAGATGTCAAAAGCTATGAAGAATCACTTCAATATATGAAGGAATCCTTATTTAAGGAAAAAAAACATACAATGGGTCTTAATTGGATCATAAACGAGCGTTACAACACACAAAAAGCTATGTTACGATATGTCAGTAGCACGGTATAGCGCACTCAGGAAGAAACAAGAATGGGTAATAGTACGCTATAGCGAGCTCAGGCAGAACCAGACATGGGTAATAGCTCGCTTAGGCAAAACTAAATTGCCTTAATTGCACATTTAGCATGCTAGGGCGGGCTAAAGGGTGTTCTTCCCTACGTTTTTGCCTTCTTTAGCGCGATCGGTGCATTCTTTGGTCTTTTTTTACTTGCTCCAAGTCCTTTTAGATTAATCTTTGTTCAATTCACCTACAAAATAAGCAAAAATTATTCGCATCAGTCGGAAGAAGATTTTTATCCTTTTTTTTAAGAAAAAGAATTTTAGCCCTTTCAAGACATAATAAACTATGAGTTTATCACTTCACCGGGGAAAAGGATTGTGAACATGACCTTGAGTGGTTTGGGCCTCTTTGGAATGGTCTAGGACAATTACCAATCAAGTATTACCTACACTCATCAAGTCCTTGGCTTCACCACATGAACTTGGGAAGATAATAAACCTAGCTAAATTATGCCAAGTGTCAACCACCATCTCCAAATACTCGATCTACCTAATTACCTAGCTGGTCCAATCAAATCATTGACTCTGGTATCATAGGCCAAGGGAGCCAATGGCGAGGAGACCATCATCAATGGAATACGTGACAATCTATGACAATAAATGAACTTTATACTATATCCTAACCCAAAACTTTAACATAATGAGTTTATGTGTCCTTCCGACTTCACTCTCGATCACCTGAATTCTCTACAATAAAAGTAACTATCTATTTTAATTGATAATTTAAAATAGATAAGAGGTATTCTACATTTATAATTCAATCATTTATTATTTCATCACATGATTTTTTATATATTACATCTCTCACTTATAATTTTAACCAGTATGTTTTTGATTTTTTTGTAAGTAACTAGTATGTTTTTGGGTTTTATTAATCTCATGTTAAAGGAGATAGTTATCTCATGTCATAGGGACAAATTAGTCGGCCCCACCATCAGAAAAAAGAAAAGAAAAGAAAAGAAAAAGGTGGCCAGTTATCGAAGAGTGTGTAAGAGAAAAAAATTATGTCATGTGACATAAGAATAATTTTTCCCTATATTTTTTTAACCACAAAAGAGTTAATTGCTAATTTAAAAATAAACAGAAAAAAAGTAATAGCCTGTCATCGCCATGGTTAAACTATAATATTATATAATGACTCTAAAGTTAAATGTTAAAAATAGACATCTGAAATTACAAATCTGGGTGAATGATGGGATTTGAGTAATTTGTAAAACCTAATGTGCTATAACCACCGTAAAATTGGTTCAATACGCACCGGGTGACTTTTGTTGATGGGAACAGAAACATGGTTATTTAGCTTATTTCCAAATCAAACTTGTAAAGAAAACAAAATCAATTAATGATTTTGCAAATCCTAGAGGCTTCGAGAATTTTATGGGATCCATTTTCAGATTCTATTTACTTTGACAAAAATGAGAATCAAACAAAGGATATCAGTTCTGACCTGACGATTTCATTCGTATTTTCTGGAATTTCAAAGGAAATTTCTACTCTAATCTTTCGATATAATGTTGAATTTATTTAATTAGTGACGTTAATGTCCTTAAAATCGGCTTACATGGAAGGTTTTAAAAGGTGATTTGATTGCTTTTAATCTTTTAATTATTAGGTTGATTTGATTTTAGTTATTTCCTTATTTTAAGTGCGTTTATGCTGATTTATTTATAATATGCTATATGTAAAGTTTTCTTTTTAGGCATATTTTAATTTATGTTTTGAAATTAATTAACACCTTATAATAGTGTGTTTAGAATATTATTTGTAGGATATTAAATATTTTACTATTTGATAGTATAAACGAAAATAAATATTTTTCTTTTATAAAATCTCAACTTTCTATTTCGCCTACGGCATCACACACATTAAAAATCGATAAGTTTTAACAATCTCAACTAATAATACTTATAATAAGTGCCATTTCTCAAAGGGTTCAATTTTTTCATGTTATTTGAAATAAATATCTTTTATTATATACACATGATGTGGTGGGTCCACCATCTATTAAAAAAAGTAGTGGCACTATTTTTGATGTGAAAATGACATAAGATAACTAATATAAAATGAGAGAATGATTTTCCTTTGTTAAATTAAAGTGTGCATGACAAATATTCTGTTCTCTGACACTGTTTATGAAAAGAAACAATTCTTTTCTATTTCCGTGCCTTAGAACAGTTTCAGAGAAAAAATATGCTTGATAACATGTTCAATTTTTATCTCGAGAATGAGAATTGTATTTGATAACACAACAAATAATAAAATAAAAAATAATTCCTATTAAGCATAAAAAAATTTCGAATCATCATTTTCCTTTCCATATGGTACGATGGTGGTGTCGTGGTAGTGGTGATGGCGATGGTCGTGGTGATGGCATGGTGGTGGTGGTGATGACATGGTGGTGGTGACGGAAGTGGTTGCAGCGAAGGGTGATGGTAATGATGGAGATGGTAGTGGTGGCGGCGACGATAGTAGTGGTGGTGGTGATGGCAGTGGCTGCGACGATGGCGGTGGTGATGGTGGTGGCGTGGTAGTGATAACGATGGTGGTGGCGGCAGTGGCTGTGGTGATGGTGGTGGCAATGACATGGTGATGGTAGTGATGGTGGTGGTGATGATGACATGGTGGTTGTGGTGATGCGCAGTGGCTGCGGCGACGATGGTGGTGGTTGGTGACGATGGTTGTAATGGTGGCGGTAGTGGTAATGTTGGCGTCGGGATGACGTGATGATGACGATTGTGGTGGTGGTGGCGGCGGCGTCGATGGTAACATCAGTTGCTACGATTATGGGGTGATGGTTGGTGATGATGATGGTGGTGGTGGTGGTGCGGTAGTAGTACTGGTAACGGTGGCATGGTGGTGGTGATGGGTGGAGGTGGTGGCAGTGGCATCGTGGTGGTGGTGGTGGTGACAACGACCCTGGTGGTACAACGACATCTGCTACAAGCCGACAATGGTGGCGGTGGTCGTCTCGGGATGATGGTGGTAGTGGTGATGACAGTAGTGATGAAGAGTGATTGGGAGATAAGTATTTCTCATTATATGCATCGAAACAAAAAAGAAAAAAAAAATTCTTTTTTCTGTTCCCCTGCACAAAAATTAAACCAGTTCATTTTAAAAACAAAAAAATAAACCGATTTTACCAAATAATTTTTTTATCTATTTATATTCCCGGTAATAGAAATTAAAAAAAAAAAAAAAAATCTGGAAATATTGTCATCACACCCTAACTCCCTAAGTTGTCGCAGCCATACTTATTTATCTAATTTAAAAATTCATACGTGTTCTCCTGCTATATCTTATCTTCTGGTCATGTTAATATGTGGAAAGTAATACGACGATAAACAGTTAAGAGGGGTCCAGAAAGTAAAATGCAACTTAAAATAGGGAACAGGATCAACACAGATAAAATTAAAGAATGTAAATCATAAGAGAAAAAAAGTATATAATAATATTTATTATTTATTACACTGTATGAGGATATATAACTAGAAAGAGGATAGACAATATTTCAATTCTTTAGGTTGATATTTGACCCATCCCATCTCATATATAAGGAAGCCTTTATCCATCATGTATGCCTCTGAGTGGATTAATTACGACTATTTATTCTAATGGTACATAGTGCGTCCAGGTTTAGGGCTATTTTGTTTTGCCGGCGCCTCGTATATATGAAGAAGTTTTAAAATAAGTTTTTCATTCTTACTTATGTTTTTAGATTATTGGATTTATTTTTATTTTTTGATTAAATTCTAGATACAAATAGTAAATCATGTGTTTGAATTATGAAAGATGATAGTTTATTTTTTCAATTTGATATTGATTATACTATTAGCAAAAATTTATGTTTAAAGTTTTTAAGAAATTATTCCAATACTCATTTTTTTAAAAGGTATCGATATGCCATACGTAATTACGTATCGTGACTTGCCTAAACATTAACTGATTATTAGTTATATTTAATAAATTTTCAAATATTTATTATTAAATTTATAATCAAAAAATATATGAATACTCAATATGAAAGCAGTATCTATAAATAAAATGTAAAATAATAATTCCTAGTTTTTCATAAATATGTATAAGGTGCCAGTATTAAATATTCTTTTATAGGTGTTATTTTGGCAAAAGAGATTAGACCCGGATTTCGCCCAATTATTTTTTAGGAGGTGTTTGATAGAAGAAATCTTTTTTGGGTGCCTAAGAAAATCGAGATGGGTTTTTTAGTTGACCATGTTTAGTAGGAGGTTTTAAAAATTTCACTCATTATTCAGATTTGTATAGCAATCTCAATTTATGTGTAAAATTGAAAAAATTTGTCATTTCAAAAGGTGGTATTCTCATTATCACATCAAATCAAAAAGTAAGAAAAAAAAACAATAAACACAAATATCTCTTCTCAAAAAAGGTGCCAAAAGAAATTGGAGAGAGAGAAGCCTAACCCAACTCTGATACCAGAGTCAGACAGGGGAAACCCGTGGGGACCATCACCAATGAGCTAAGTAGATCAAAAATATCAATTGAATCTGACACCATATCACAACCCAAAATCTTAAGGCATTGAGTTTATGGGTCCTTCCACTTATATACTATTCACTTAGTTCATTATCAATCAATGTGGTACTCCTCATACTTGAATATCTCAACACAACCAAATATAGACTAGGAAAATTTAACTCAATTTTTTTAGTAATATTTCGACCTACCTAATAATTTTTTTTAAATTTTTCTACCAAATTCATTTTCCCACTATATTTAATTGTATTTTCTTGATAAAAAAAAAATATTTTCTTCTATCAAACGACCCTTAATGCACCCAAACGGAAGGGAACGGATCTATTCCGTGATAATTATTTGAAAGAAATATCAATCACAGGAATGCTGCTATTCCCCAAAATAATACTCTCAATGATATATTCTTTGAAAGTTTGAACAATAACCGTACATGTTTATAAAAGAATTTCACTTTTTTATTCTCAGAAGATGGAAAAAAGTTATTCTTTGGATAGGACGTCGCGTTGGTGGAGGTGGGGGCACAGCAATCAGTGACATCCAGCTAAGGTGCCACATATAGGAATTCTTAATATCTTCGACGCTACACACCAAAACATTGGATTGGCTTCTGTGTCAATCGGGCTCATGGGCCCACATATGATCCTCGGGGGCCCACAATTGTCGTTGATTGAAAAGAGACAATGAGACCAAATAAAAACAAATATTTTCAGCTTGATGTAATTTAAGTTTACTTATTTAATTAACCTTCTAAGTTGAAACTGTTTATTTGAAATAGGAAGGTCACAGGTGAAGAATCAAGGGCTGCGATATCATCGTCAGATTCAAGTCTTAAATTGAAGTGGTGTTACCTTTTTATGATTATGATCTCCCCACATGACCATATCATATATTTTTTTTCACATTCACATTTTTTTAACTACCATCATTATATCTAAATCTTATGATGCTAACTAAATTTCAAATTTTTTCTTACAATAAATTTTATATAATATGTCCCGTAATTAGTGCGGGCTTTAAGATCTGAAGATTAGTTTGAATGTTTAATCAATAATGAGGTTGATTATTGGTCTACGTATCTGTTTAAGGATCGGGTATGAATAATCCGTTTCTATATAAAAGATAAGTATCAATATTAATGGTTTGTTATTCATGAGAAAGGTGCAATGAACGAATTAAAGTTGTGTATATATGATCTTGTTTTTTTTTTTTTTTTTTTTGGAGTTCAACTATATTTGCATGTGCATGTGAGGTCTTATAAATTATATCGATGGTGATGAGTATGGTGAATCCCAACAAGTTGGATCTTACCGTGGGAAATATTTAATATGCCCTTGTGGTTTAGAAAATTGTAAGTTTTTTATCATATATGTCCACGTGATTTTTTATTTTTTATAAAATACATGGACATATGTGATAAAAAATCATAGAAATATAGATGATTTTGAAACAAACCACGAAAATATCGGTGAACATTTTCCTATAAATTATATCGATGGTGATGAGTATGGTGAATCCCAACAAGTTGGACCTTACCGTGGCGGGTAATATGCTATGCTGTGTTTGGTGATGGGGGATTGAATATTGAGCATTTAATGCTAGTCCTAGATAAGGGTTGGGTTGTCAGACTGTATTGTATTAATTAATGAATCATGGGCAGTAATAGGCATAGTGTAAAAGGATTAAATTATAAGGAAATATTTTGTTATTTTCATATTTGTTCAGTGGTCTATCACTCTATTGGGTCTGTTTGATTTGCTTAAAAATAAAGTAACAAAACTCTTTGTCTAACGTTTGATGTTAAAAATGATAACGGAATTTCCAAAAATAAAAATAAAAAAATGATAACGCAACATTACGAAACTAAGAGTGAAGTACTCGACAAAATTAAAAATATCTATCCCTTACCAAACCATGGGACAACTTTTTATCCCACAACACAAAACAGACAAAACCAAAATTATCCTCTTCAACGTAATCCAACACCCAATTTCGATTGTCAAAACATGACCGGGGTTTACGGAGAAAAACAAAGGGAGGGATGAAAAATAAAAATAACACAAAAACACACACATATATAATTAGATTAGTCTGATAAAACTAATTTTTAAGGAAATATAAGTTAATAGAAATATAAATGTTGGTAATAATATTAGATCCACTTGTTACGGTTGGTCTAGCTTAACCTATCAGCGGTGTTCCCTCTCCACGACCTCCTCCCTAGACCCACTTGATATAGTGGCCTAGCTTACTGACAGGCGGGTCCAAGGAAAGCCTGTGGTGGGGGACCATCACCAATAAACTAAGCTTACACCAATTGTAGCAAGTGGATCCGACATTATATCTCAACCGAAAATTTTAAGGCATTGAGTTCATTGGTCCTCCCACTAATATACACTTAACTTAGTCCATTATCAACCAATTTGAGACTCATCACACTTGAATATCTCAACAATCTCCCCCTCAAGTGTGAAATACATCATTGATATGCTCCCCTCAACATAATATCCTAGGGCCCAAGTACTCCACCCACCTCCTAGCTCCAACCAATGTGGGACTCAATCCGCCTCCTAGCCAAATGTCTGGTTAGCCCGAGCCCAACCCGACTCTGATACCATATCAGGCTGGTCTAGGGAAGAGCCCGTGGTGGGGGACTACCATCAATGGGCTAAGCTAGACCAACCGTAACAAGTGGGTCCGACACCATATCTCAACTCAAAATCTTAAGGCATTGGATTCATGAGTCCTTCCACTTATATCCACTTCACTTAGTTCATTACCAACCAATGTAGGACTCATCACATTTGAATATCCCAACAATAAATTTATGCTATCAGTATAAAATGTTTAATTTAATTATAACTTGTGATATTATTGAAATAATTTACATATGAAAATAGTTGTTTAGAAATTGAATTTGTTAAATAACATGACAAATGAAAACACATGATTAATAAATTTTATATTTTTAAAACTTATTTACTTCACATAATAGATAAACCAGCTACCGCTATGACAAAAAATTATACCACCATCCAAAATATATATTTTTATTTATAATCATAAAATACATATAAAATTTAATTAAAAATATTATTATTAATAAAATTAAAGTGTGGAAATAACTAAATAATTTAAAATATTATCATATATATATATATATATATATATATATATATATAAATTTTAATACAAAATAAATAAATTAAAACATAAAGGGCATTATATTAAAATTGTATTAATTTGTCCTATACTTATGGGAATCAAACAACATGCAGAATAAAAAGTTGTGATTTAACTCAACTAGTTATATTATCCTATTCTCTTATGTTGTTTCTCATCATGCATCAAACGCAACCATTAAGATAAATTTTTTATGGTTATAAAATAAATTTTATTCAGCTTTTCCTTAAATTTTATAGTAGTTTTATATTATTATTTATATAGAAATCTATATGATATTATATCGAAATTCTTTCACATAAATTTAATGAATTATCTTTTAAAACTTTTTTTAAGCATTGTTGATTGGGAAAATTATTCTTATATTAGTATATGAATTAAAAGTTTTACGCCAAATCTTAGTTATGAATTAAAAGTTTTAAAAGTTTTACTTGTATGTATCGGTTCAAATATGTAATAGATTAATAGTGTTAAATATAAATGTAAGTTAACTGATATCAAATTATCTGATTTGATTGATGTAACATTAATTTGTCGTGTTAATTAATTCAGAAATAAACGAGTTTGAGCTGTTCAGACATGAGGCATCGTAAATGCGGGTCCTCAAGCTAGTCGCAATCAAACGCTAGCTGGATTGACGTTTTTTCTTTTTTCTTTTTTAACGCAGATTTCGACCAGAGACTTCGAACGATTTTCTCCACTCTTCTCAAGCATCAATTGTTGTCCCCTTGTCAGCTTATATAGAGAATTAATGGATATTCACCTTTTTTATTTTTTGTGTGTCTTTTGGTAAATAGATTCATCCGTTTTATTCACCTTTTCTCCACATTACTGTCAAATGATGATATCCCTATTATATACTATGTAGCACCGACACGGGATACGTGACACGATACGACACGACACTCCGACACGTTAATTCTAAAAAATGTTAGATTTCGACACGTTAGGACACGTTTTAATATTAAATAATATTTTTAATTTATGTAGTGTATATTATATTTAATATTCAATAATTTAACAAAAAATGAATCTAAACTTATAATATTCATAAATTTTGCAAAAGAAACATAAGGTATCCCAAATATTTATATTAAACTAAATAAAATGGTAATCGCAGTACAACGAATCTAATAACTAGAATTAAAAACTCAACGTAACGCAACCTTTGAAACTTTTTTTGAATTTTAATAACGCGTGTTGAAGTGTCGGGGAGTGTCGGGTGTCCGAGAGTGTCGGGAAGTGTCGGACACGACACGTCAGGGTTTTTGAAGTGTCGGTGCTTCATAGATTATATATATAACACTGATATCGACACGGGACCTATGACACGATACGATAAGACACTCCGACACGTTAATTCTAAAAAATATTAGATTTCGATACGTTAGGACACGTTTTGATATTAAATAATATTTTTATTTATGTAGTATATATTATATTTTCAGTAATTTAACAAAAAAATGAATCTAAACTTATAATATTCATAAATTTTGCAAAGAAACATAACATATCCCAAATATTTATATTACACTCAATAAAAACATAATCGTAATACCATGAATCTAATAGTTGGAACTAAAAAGTGTCGGAGTGTCCAAGAGTGTCGAGAAATGTCGGATACGACACGTTAAAGTTTTTGAAGTGTCAGTGCTTCATAATATATATATATATATATATAGGGCTTATCATTTCTCAAGCTGTTTGAGATAAATTTATTTCCGGCTACTAAATCATAACCATACAAAGATGGATCAATGGTGATAAACAAAGAGAGAGAAAAAAGGAATCATAACCATTCAAAGATGAATCAATTAATATAAGAAAATGAATAAACAAAATGACGTAGTTTTGGGGTAACTGAAAATAAATATACCTCAAGCAGCTTGAGAGATATTTTTCTCATATATATATATATGTGTGTGTGTGTGGTTTATATTTCTGCAGTTGTTGTACATGAAGCAATCAAATAATTGTCATATATATACTTGAAAGCATTAAATGCGGGGAATTATAACCATACAAAGGATGAAAGCACTAAATGTTATGAATCATAATCATACACTTGTCGTTGTTGTACGTAAAGCGGCTGCAGAAATGATTTTTACACACACACACACACATATATATATATATATAGGAGTTTGATTTTATCATGTTGCATGAGAATTCAATTCTCATGCTGTGACTCAACTAGTGGTGGGCCCCATATTTATTAAAAAATGAAAAAGAAAAAGAAAAGCTTTGCACGCAAATCGAAGGGTCACAACATAAGAGTTGAATTATTATTCAACATGAGAAAATATTTTCCTATATATATATATATATATATATATATATATATATATATATATATATATATATATATTGGAAAAACATTTCTCCGGCAACTTGAGATAAATTTATCTCCAGCCACCCCAAAACTATTTCGTTTTATTTATTTATTTTCTTATATTAATTGATTCACCTTTGAATGATTATGATTCTCCTTTTCTCTCTTTTCTTTATTACCATTGATCCATCTTTTTACGGTCATGATTTAGTAGCTGAAGATAAAATTATCTCAAGCAGCTTGAGAAATGATAAGCCACATATATATCGGGAAAAATATTTCTACAGCCACTTTAGATAAGCTTGTCTACAACTACCATTTTTTAACTAAGTACGACCGGTCGTACTTTGTTATAACAATAAAACTGCTCTTTTTTTCTCTCTCCTCAGACACTGTCGAATGACGTGGTGGAGAGAGAAAATGCACTTTTAATGTACGACCGGTTGTACTTAGTTAAAAAGGGTAGCTGTAGACAACCTTATCTAAAGTGGCTGCAGAAATGTTTTTCCTATATATATATATATATATATATATATATATATATATATATATATATATATATATAGGCAGTATCATTTGACACCGGTGTCAAACTTGAAGTTTGACACCTCATCTGAGAGCCGTTAGATAAAAAAAATCAATGGTTTCACATGCTTACAAAATAGAATCGTTGAGCTTTTTTGATCTAATGGCTCTCAAACGAGGTGTCAAAGGATCTTGCCGTATATATATATATATATATATATATATATATATATATATATATATATATATATATATATACAAATTCTAACCGTTGATTTTCACCAATCTGACGATTATAATTTATTGGGTCAATTTTATTAATTAATCAGTAATTTTCAATAAATTATAATCGTCGATTGATGGAAATTTTAACGGTTAAGATTCGGTGTCAAACTCCTAAGTTTGACACCGATGTCAAATGATCCTATATATATATATATATATATATATATATATATGTATATATATGGTAAATTCATTTCTGCAGCCGCTTTACGTACAACAACGACAAGTGTATGGTTATGATTAATAGTCAGTAGGTCCATTAGATAAATGGCTAGAGCCCAATCGTCTATAGTTTGTTTTCTGTTCAAACTATTTTCTGTTTCTAACTACTTTTAGTTTCCTTTCTGTTAGTCTTTTTAAAGTCTGTTATGATCCTAACAAACTAGAGTAGGTTAGTTAGCTTTTATATATTATATAGCTTGTATCACATGTGATTCATTCATCAAGATTAGATTCTCTTTTTCAGAACCTCTTTCTCTTTTATCTCTTCTCTTCTCTTCTCCACTCTTCCTTGTTTGTTCTCTGATACCTTTCATGGTATCAGAGCCATCTTGATCCATGGAGACAAACACGCCTGCGCAAAACTCAGTTCACTCATTCTCTAATCCAGTTTCTTTCAAGCTGGATGAGAACAATTTTTTACCCTGGAAACAGCAAGCTCTAGCCACAATCAAAGGCTATGATCTGAACAAATTCATCACACAAGATACTCAAGAAGCTACATCTGCTGAAGTTCATACCACTGGAGGAAATACATCTGCTGAAGTTCAAGGAAGTGCAGAAAGTGGCTCTACCAATCGAGGTTCGTCATCTGATACTCAGAAAGCACGTTATGATCAACAGGATCAGCTGCTTCTGTCATGGTTGTTATCATCCATGTCAGAATCGATCTATACACGTATGGTTGGGTGTTCCAACTCATTCCAAGTTTGGAGTAAACTTGAAGAATTTTTTTCATCACAAACACGAGCTAAGATTAAACAGCTCAAGTTACAGCTAAAGAACACCAAGAAAGATGGTGAAGTGTCCAAATACTTGTTACAAATCAAGAAAGTTGTAGATTCTCTAGCCTCATGTGGTTCTGCTGTTAGTTCGGAAGATCATATTGATGCCATATTGGATGGATTAAATGAAGACTATGATTCTTTTGTCACTTCGGTCATTTCAAGGACTGATCCATATACTGTGGGAGAAATTGAAGCACTCCTCATGGCTCAAGAGCAGCGATTTGAGAAACACAAGAAGCATCTTGCTGGAAACTTTCAAGCCAATACCGCTCAGCTGCAATTTCGAAGGCAACCAAATTCATCTACATACAGAGGCAGCTTCAACAGAGGGAGAAATAATGGAAGCCTTCATAGAGGAGGTAACAGAAACTATAGAGGAGGAGGAGGTAGGTTCAATCCTTTCAACTCCTATCCTCCCAACAACTCGTTCTATAACAGACCTCAATGCCAGTTGTGTGGCAAAACTGGTCACCTAGCCTCAGAATGTTATCACAGATTCAATCAGAATTTCCAAAGCCATCCTAAACCAAATACTCCCATTCTACAAGCCAATTTGACAGAAACAAATCCTGCCAGTGCAAACCAACCAAGTGATGACAGTTCTGACTATTTCTCTCTTACAGATTCAAGTTGGTATCCTGATTCTGGAGCCACAAATCACTTCACACCCGATGCCACCAATCTGATTCACAAAGCACCATACAGTGGTTCAGATGCAGTGCAAGTAGGTAATGGATCTAATCTAAAAATTAAGAATGTAGGTCATTCAATTCTCTATTCTCCTATCAAGTCAGAATACTACACATTGTCCAATCTTTTACATGTACCAGACTTGTCCAAAAATTTGCTCAGTGTTTCTCAGTTTGCAAAAGAGCATAATGTCTTTTTTGAATTTCATGCTAATATTTGTTTTGTTAAATCACAGGCTACCAAGGAGATCCTTCTCCAAGGCAAGCTTAAAAATGGTCTCTATGCTTTTGATGGAGCACAATCTCTTCCTCGGTTTTGTGTTGCTGATAACACTTCAAGTTTTCATAATTCTGTTTCATGTAATAACACTTCTAGTGCTGCATCTCTAGATCTTTGGCACTCTAGATTAGCTCATGCTTCAATTCACACTGTAAAGTTGGTTCTTAGGCATTGTAATATACCTTACATAAATAAAACTGAATCCAAATTGTGTTGTGATTGTTGTATGGCAAAAATGCATCAACTTCATCTCCCTAAAACCACAACAATCTATACCAGTCCTTTAGACCTCATCCTCACGGATATTTGGGGTCCTGCACCCACAGAAAGCACTTCAAGTGCTAAGTACTATATCCTCTTCATAGATGCCTTTTCCAACTATACATGGATCTATCCCATGACCAACAGATCTCAAGCATTTGATACTTTTACTCAATTTCAAACCATGATTGAACTGCAATTAAACAAGAAAATTAAATCCCTTCAAACTGACAATGGAAAAGAATACTTGAAATTCACACCTTACTTACAAAAACAAGGCATAATTCATAGGCTCACTTGTCCTTATACTCATCAACAAAATGGAAAGCCTGAAAGGAAACACAGACATGTGGTGGAAACAGGTTTAGCTCTCCTAGCTCAATCTCACTTACCAAGCAAATTTTGGGAGGATGCTTTCCTCACTGCCACACATGTCATAAATCAACTTCCCACCCCTACTCTTAATCACAAATCTCCTTTTGAAATTCTCTTTCACCAAATTCCTGATTATCATTTTCTCAAACCTTTTGGTTGTGCTTGTTACCCATACCTTCGACCCTATAACAGACATAAGATGGACTTTAGATCAGAAAAATGCATATTTATTGGATATAGTCCTCATCATGAGGGTTACAAGTGCCTAAGTCCAACTGGTCGTGTATTTTTTGCAAGACATGTGTTATTTGATGAGCTTCTTTTTCCTTATTCTACACCTTCTGTTCCTGTTTCTCTTTGTTCAGCTCCTACTTCTTTTTCATCTCCAACTATACCTTTAGTTCGGAATGTTCCCTCACCTCCCTTAATCACAGTACCTACACACCATTCACCAACTATGTCTGCACATTCACCTGTTTCTGCTTCTGTTTCTGCTCCTATCACAGCTCTACACAACAATGATTCTCATTCCTCTACACTGCCTCTTGCACACACAGAATTGAATTCTACTACTGCTAATTCTTTCTTTAGATCCACTAATCCTCCTTGCAGGGCTACTACCACTGATTGCAGCTCAACCACTATCCCTCCAACACATCCAATGACTACAAGAGCTAAAAATGGTATCTTCAAACCAAAGGCTCTCCTCACCTGTCTTGAACCAACCACTGCTAAACAGGCATTGTTACTGCCTCAATGGAAATCAGCTATGCAAGCCGAATACAATGCACTTCTCCACAATAAAACCTGGAATGACAGGTCTCCTATAGGTTGTAAGTGGGTGTTTCGCACCAAATACAATCCTGATGGAACTGTACTCAAACATAAGGCCAGGCTTGTAGCCAAGGGTTTCCATCAACAAGAGGGGTTTGACTACCAAGAAACCTTTAGCCCAGTGGTCAAGCCAACAACAATCCGAATTGTGCTTTCAGCTGCTTTGTCCAGAAAGTGGCCCATTCATCAACTTAATGTCAACAATGCCTTCTTGAATGGTGATCTTCAAGAAGAAGTGTACATGCAACAGCCCCCAGGTTTCATTGATCAAGATACAACTCTGGTTTGTCGATTAACCAAAGCTCTCTATGGGTTAAAACAGGCACCAAGGGCCTGGTTCGAAAAACTGAGTTCTACTCTTCATCATCTAGGATTTATCACTGCTAAATGTGATTCTTCTCTCTTTATTTCCATTACTAAGACTGCCACAATATTTGTCCTAGTGTATGTGGATGATATTTTGGTCACTGGATCTTGCCCCTCTGCCATTCAAACTTTAATCCGATCTCTCAACAATGCTTTTGCTCTCAAAGATCTTGGTCACCTGCACTATTTTCTTGGGATTGAAGCTACCAAAACATCAGCAGGTGGCTACCATCTGCATCAATCTAAATACATATTGGATCTTCTCAAGCGAGCAAACATGCAGGACTGCAAGTCCATGCCTTCTCCTATGGTCTCTGGGCTCAAACTTTCCTCTCATGTTGGTTCTCCTCATCCTGATCCCACGCAGTATAGATCAATTGTTGGTGCACTTCAATATGCTTCAATTACAAGACCTGACATCACCTTTAGTGTGAACAAGGTGTGTCAATTCATGCATGCACCCCTTGATACACACTGGCAAGCAGTCAAACGTATTCTTCGTTATCTTAGTGGTACGATCTCTCATGGTTTAACAATTGATCCTTCTCAAAATTTTCATTTAGCTGCTTACTGTGATTCTGACTGGGGATCGGACCTTGATGATCGCCGTTCTACCAGTGGATTCTGCATCTTCCTTGGCTCAAATCTTGTCACATGGTCATCGAAGAAGCAACATGTTGTTAGTCGCTCCAGTACTGAGGCTGAATATAGATGCTTAGCCTCCACTGTGGCTGAACTCATATGGATACAGTCTTTGCTCTCCGAACTCTGTATTCCTCTTCCTCGTCCTCCTACGGTGTACTGTGACAATCTTTCTGCTGTTTTGCTCACAGCAAACCCGGTTTTCCATTCGCGCACCAAGCACTTTGAGCTTGATCTGCATTTTGTGCGCGAAAAGGTGTTGGCCAAGGCCATTACAGTGCATCATGTACCTGCTCAGGATCAGTTGGCTGATGGACTTACAAAAGCTGTGTCTCGGTCCATCTTCTCTCACTTTACATCCAAACTTCGGGTGCTTGCTTCCAAGCCTGCTCAGTTTGTGGGGGGATAATAGTCAGTAGGTCCATTAGATAAATGGCTAGAGCCCAATCGTCTATAGTTTGTCTTCTGTTCAAACTATTTTCTGTTTCTAACTACTTTTAGTTTCCTTTCTGTTAGTCTTTTTAAAGTCTGTTATGATCCTAACAAACTAGAGTAGGTTAGTTAGCTTTTATATATTATATAGCTTGTATCACATGTGATTCATTCATCAAGATTAGATTCTCTTTTTCAGAACCTCTTTCTCTTTTATCTCTTCTCTTCTCTTCTCCACTCTTCCTTGTTTTTTCTCTGATACCTTTCAATGATTTCTCACATTTAATGTTTTCATCCTTTGTATGGTTATGATAACCTGCATTTAATGCTTTCAAGTATATATATGGCAAGTATTTGATTGTTGCGTGTACAACAACTGTAGAAATGTAAACCCCTATATATATATGTTGGGATACTCAAGTGTGATGAGTCCCACATTGGTTGATAATAGGCTAAGTGAAGTGGATATAAGAGGATGGATCCATGAGTCTAATGCCTTAAGGTTTTGGGTTAAAACATGATGTTGGATCCACTCGGTGTGGTTGGCCTGGCTTAGCCCATTAATGGTGGTCCTCAGCCACAGGCTCCTTCTAGACCCTCTTGATAATGGTATCAGAGCTGGGTTGGGCTCAAACTAGCTATGAGGTGTTTGGCTAGGATGCGGATTTGAGTACTAGAGCCCTGGGGTACTCGGTTGAAGGGAAGCATATCAATGGTGGATTTCACACTTGAGGGGGAGATTGTTGGGATATTTAAGTATGATAAGTTCCACATTAGTTGGTAATGGATTAAGTGAAGTGCATATAAATGGGAGGACCCATGAATCCAATGTCTTTAAGTTTTGGGTCGGGACATGTTGTCAAACCCACTTGCTATAAAATGGTGTAGCCTTAGATCATTGGTGGTGGTCCCTTGCCATGGACTTCCCCTGGACCTGCCTGACAATGGTGTGGGACCACCACCAATGGGCTAAGCTACACCACCATATATCAAGTGGATCTAACATCATATCTCAATCCAAAATCTTAAGGCATTGAGTTTATGGGTACATCCTCTTATATCCACTTCACTTAGCCTACTATCAAACAATGTATGACTCATCACACTTGAATATCGCAGCAATCTCCCCCTCAAATGTTAAACCCAACATAGGATGCTCCTCGCTCAACCGAGTACCCAAGGGCCCATGTACTCAACTCGCCTCTAGGATACCACTATCAGGCGGATCCATAGGAAGTCTATGGCGAGGGACGACCACTAATGGTCTAATACTACACCATTGTAACAAGTGGGTCCGATACCATATCTCAACCCAAAATCTAAAGGCATTGGGTTCATGGGTCCTCCCACTTATATGCACATCACTTAGCCTATTACCAACCAATACGTCTTACTCTCGAGTCAAAATATCTATCTCCATATATATATATATATATATATATATATATATATGGTGTAAAATTTAGGGGGGGATGCATGCCTTTCAAATTGCATTAAATTAAAATAATGAATAAAAGTAATCCATGCATACACTTTTTTATGTTTCTCTCAATAATGTGTACTCATTAAGATCGGCGAAGTGAGGTGGAAACGGAGGATGACGCAACGCGAGGAGCGAGAGAGCGTACGATTGAGGAAGAGGATCTAATTCAGAGGAGTGTGAAGAAACCTAAAGGCGATGTGGTGGAAGACGAAAACATGGATGACGAAATGCTGGAGAAATTGGAAGATGGAGATAGTGAAGTGACCAAATCCATCTACTCTGAAAATGTCAAAGCAAAGTAGGAAATACCTGGTAAGAGGGTCATCTCGTACAAAGACAAACTAATTAGGTTGAATGGTGGAGGAGGAAACTCAGAGAGCGAGGAGGAAGATTGGAAAGCTATCCAACGCAGAGAAGAAGAGGAAGATGGATGCAATGAGGAATTCGTCCAAGGATCTGAGGATGATCCTTTGTGCCCATCCCTTCAGTTCTCCAAGAGCCAACATAAGGAAGATTGCAAACAATGGAGGAAAGCCCTAATTATAAAGCTATTGGGGAAAGAATAGGAACTCGATTCCTAATGACAAGGTTACAGAGGCTATGGAATCTGGTGTCGACTTACGAATTGATAGATCTCGACAATGGGTATATTCTTCTGCTATTTCAGGATGATAGGGACTATCTGCATATGCTGGAGGAGGGACCTTGGATCGTTGTAGACCACAATGTGGTGGTCCAGAGATGACGTCCATTCTTCGATCTATATGATGAGGGTTTCAAGAAGCTGGCGATCTGGATAAGGGTCCCTCGACTCCCAATTGAATTCTATACGACCCATTACTTGTGGAAAATTGTGAATTTGTTTGGGCGTATGTTAGCGCCAAAAAATATATATATTTATTGTATTACTTTATGTTATTTTATATCTTTTTGGGCCGTTAATAAGTGATGTTGCAGGTAAATGGGGCCCAAAAGAGTTTAAGTTAAGGCCCAAGTAAAAAGAGAAGGTAAAAAAATAGAAAAGAAGTATTTGGCTTGTTTTCTTACATGTTTTATTTTAATTTTTACTTTCAGCTGAGAAGAAAGAAAAATGCAGAAGGCACGTGGGTCAATTGGAAGAAACAATTCAGAACCATTGGATTAAAAAAGGATGGACGACTACTGATGAAAAAATCTTTTAGTTTTTAGTTAATTTTTGGGGTTAAAAAGAAAGGACCAGATTTAGTTTTTCAGATTTACGTTTTTCAATCTCTTTGTAATTTTTCTTTGATTCTAAGTGTTGAGAGATATTGTGTAAAAGCTGAATACATCACTCTTCAAGATCCATAATTTCAAGCATCGACAACGTTAAGGAAGAAAGGATCGAAGAAGTGCATGCAAGTGAAGGTTGAAAATCCTAGCTCTAGTTTAGGATCAGAATTTTGTTTGAATGATTACTTGATTTTACTTCTTAATGCATGTTTTCTTTTTCTTTAATCTTTGATTTCTTTTTCTGAATATGGGTTTCTAGTTTCTTTTTGTTCTGGGTTTGTCAAAAAATGATCAGATGAATTTCTTTTGATGTGCATTGTTACTATTCTTTATTTTATTCGTTTTAATACTTTCAATTTTTAACTCAAGAAATCCATGGGAATGGACTTGAGTATTTCAGCAAAAAGAAATTGGAAAATTGATTTTTGTTAAGTGTTAAATGAACCCTTTTGATTAGGAATAATCAAAGGTGATTTCTGATATAATTTTCTATAAAGATTCAATAAACTTTGGGAAAAGTTTTTCTTGAACCTTATTGCTAAACCTGGAAAGTTTCAGCTAAACTTATCGTAGCAACTCAGAAATTGAAATAAAGCTACTGTAGCATTGTACGAATTTGCAGTCATGCAAATATTTTTGTCATCCATGATTTGAGATATACCCAGAAGTATTTAAATATTGATAATCATTTTCTTACTTTTAAATCAAATTTTAATCATGATAAAAACTATACAAAAGTTTCTTGTTCTAAAACCAATTAAGTTCCAATTTCAGAATTTTTAATTCAGAAAAATAAAAAGAAAAACACTTCAACTTGTTCCCTGAGAACGATAACTCTTTCATTTGAAATTTACTACCCAACAGCGTACTCTCAAAGTAGACAGGAATTCCCTGCGCAGAAATGATCTAGGGGATGAGGTCATCACTTAGAGAGCGAAGTTTTCCCGAATCTATGTTGAAGTGGATCTCAGGAAGAGTTTCTTATCAAAGTTTAAAATCGGAATTAGAATCTCTCAGGTGGGATATGAGGGGCTACACCTTATTTGTTTCAAGTGTGGTATGTGTGGGCATATAAAAGATCAATCTGTTGATAACCAAAACCAAGACCAAGGAAATCAGATGGAGGAAGAGACATCTAGACATAATCTATAACACCTCACAATTTTAAGTTTAAATATTAATATATTAAATGAGAATTAAAGGGAAGGATTAGTGAAAATCATGAAAATTAGGCCAAAATAAAAAGAAAGGGCAAAACGGTAAATTGCCATGCACACAACCCTACGAAGGAAATTGAGTAAGAGGTCTCGAATGATAAAAATAACCCTGGAAATGGATTTAGAACGAAAAATTGAGTGGATAGGCAAGTTTCAGAATATTCAGTGAATAGTATTTTTACTGAGTAAAAATACTGTGATACTATTGCACCGTAAAACATGCCGATTGATTTTTGAGCTCTAGATTTTGAATACAAGTTACAAATGGTTTATAGAACTAGGAAATATGATTTCTGATAAAATTTGATGGAAATTAGTAAGTTTGGGAAAGCGTGCCAACGGTGCACGCAACAACTTAAAACAGCATTTTCTCCGACCGTCCGGAAAACTCTGAATTCATCTTATCAAGGGTAATTAAAGGACAATGGTTAATGTTAAAAATTTGAGTTTCTAAATAGGTTATGAATTTATGGACGTTTAGTGGAATAAGAGGGAAATTCAAATAAGTTTGAAACGCGTTAGGTGGCGGTGGGACCCACCCCACTTAAGTGAGACATGCCACATTTGCCTAGCCTCACTATTCATCATCTCTCCCTCCCCTTCTCTCTTAGAACCCGCGGCCTCCTCCCCTAAGAACATCATTTTTGCTTTCAATTTTCATTTGCTCCTAACTCAACCAATACTCAACCAAATCCATTGATCCTTGACTTGAAACTTGATGGAAATTACCTTCTAAACCCATTTGTGGTACCCTTGAACCTTGAAAACCATTAAATTTTGAGATATTCCTCCCCAAAGGCCGCGGCTCATTGTTGGAAAATTATGTTCATGGAGTTGTTAGATGCTCCAATGGTTTAGGATAGCTTGGAGGAGCCTCGTGCCTAAGCTTTTGAGTAAGTTTCTTCATCATTTCCATGGTTTAATTTTTGGATCTATTTCATGAACTCTAAAGGGGGTTTTTTTGATTTATTTAGAGAGCTCAAATGAAAAATTTGTATTAGATGTAATGTCTTAGAATGATGTGTTATAGCTATAAATGCAATGAAAATTATTGGTGAAAAATATGGTTTTTAACTTAGGAAAATTTGATGATGCCATGACTTTTGGTTGTGAAATTGTGTTAGGATTGTGTTATTGAGTTGTTTATGATTGTATGATGATATAATAGGATTGTATGAGGTGTGGAGTAGTTAAAAATTGATTGAAATTCCTTGGAGCACACCATTGTTGAATTCAGCCATATAGGGAAAAGAAAGGAAATGATGTTGTTGAAGTTACTTGGATGATGTATTATGTGTTGAATGGTAATTAGATGGGTTGTGTAGTGGTTGGAAGGTTGGAAAACCAATGGAAAATAATTGGTAGTATTGAGTGGTTAATTGGACCTAGAGCAAAATATTAGGCAAAACGACGTTTTAATGATGAAAAATGAGAAAGAAAAATTTTAGAAAAATAAATTGAAAAATAACACTTGCTTGGCCGAACCTACCTAGTGTGGGTGAGGTTTTTTGACGTTTTCGTATTCTGATAGATTTGTCGTGTATTGATGATTCGTACATGGTTGTTGTGGGTTGCCGTACGTAGATTTGAACCCCGAACTGTGAGTTCGGTGAATTGCCCTTGGTCCTGAGCCAAGTGGGATTGAGGTGAATAATTGGAACCATGCTTGTGTAATTGATAACTTGCATGTATTGTATGGATTTTAAGTAATGAGGAATGTCCTCTGTGTAGGCATTTCTGCTATATAAAGAGCTCGGAGAATATATTACTGGGAGCTAAGTGAAGAGGACTATACAGGTAACCTCTTAGTACTGGGGCTTGATCCCCTTGTGTGTTCCACCATGCCCGTTGAGGGTGATGGTAGGAAGTGTATGTAAGTAATGTAGAATAACATGATCATGCATTTTGTATGAATGGTGGTACATAGGATGTACCGAGTCTCTGGCCAGTAGACAGTTTGCCTTCGGGCGTTACAGACTTCCACTGCATAGGTCTCCGAGAGGGAGTTCCAGTTGACCTAGGGTCGTGATATGTAATCCGGATAGGAGCACACTAGGAAGTCTCGGGTGTATATGGATGGAGAGGTGCCTTGGTTTGATGTTCTGGGAACACGCCTTGGATGAGACCCATAGGCTTATATGCCGAGCCAATAGGCTGGACATTGCATGGTATTGGCATCGACCATTCCAGCTTCATCGTATTTTGTATCCCTATGATCCCCGGTTTCTCTTAATCCCTTATTTTATCCCATTTTCAAGATGTTATTTTATGTTATTTATATGCATCGAAGTGAGCCATTGGGCGGATATATTCGTATATCTCACCCCGTCTTGGGGACTTTATCTGAGGAGGTAGTAGTGGAGTTGGAGCGGCGGGCAAGAAGCCCGTAGGATGATTGGACATAGGATTTGTCATTTTGTATATTGTTGGCCATTGGGCCTAGGGTAGACTTAGCTCATGATTAATGTATGTGATTAAGATTATGGTATCATTATGTTCATGATTTATTTTGTCTAAGTTTAGTCTTGATTTACCATGTCTATTTTGGAGTATGTATTATGTCATTTGAAGGTTATGAATTGTAAAGTGTAAAGTGCCATTTGAAAGAATTGTAATTTGCACATGAATTGATGTAATATTGAAATATGTAATATGATAAAAGGGAAATAGGCCTATTATAGTATTGATTTATGTTTTATGATGTAAAGAATGCATGCAAACGGATTATGGTGATTGAAATTTGTTAAGTTGAAAATAATAAGTAAAGTGATGGAAAAAGTATAATTTAATGTAAACTGTGAAGGGTTGTAAGAGCCTCAAGGCATTGCTGGTCCTTGTGTGTGCCACCCTATAATTATTAGGTACAATTTGAGGTATTAGATCTCTTTGCAAATTTGGGGATTTTTGTAAGAACAAAAGAAACTCTGGCGAATTTTATGTAGATTGGCAAAATTTAGGCGAACTTCGGGAGAGCATATCTCCCTCCACAGAGGTCCATAGGGGAGTGCCAAACGCCATTTTGAAGGCTGAGATGTCCTCTATCTTGTGATAAAATTTGGTAAAATTCTGGGTTGGGCATTGGCCTGTAGAAGGCAGGGAACGCATACTGCCCATTTGCTTACTGCACTTGTGGCAGTTCTGGACCGGTTTTGGGAAAATTATTCCCGCTTCGTTTCTTTGTAAAATTATGTGTATAATATATCAAATTGAATCTTGAGGTGTCCGACAGTGCTCGATGACAAAAAAAAGGATTTGGGAAAGCCGCCACCGAAAAGGTCCGACGGTGCTCGATGAGGATTAGTCTTCGGTTACGGCCGGAGGATACATTTGAATTTATTCACAAAAAATGAGAAGCTTGAGGTGTGTAGTTTGTTGTATAAAAATTTGAGAGAAATTGGTTTAGTGGATTTTCTGCAGTAATTTATTTAGTAAGAGATGTCTGGAGCTATTTTGGGGTTGATTGGCAGTTTTGCTTGTCCAACTTCAAACGGTGTTATCCGGAGCAAACGAGATCGAAATAACTCGTGTGATAGATTCCTAGAAAGGTAATTTAGTGTAGAATAACATATCAAAACATGAGAGGTTCGCGACATGCGGATTCTCCACATAAATTCAAAGACCGAACCACGTTCGGATAGGTAGAAAACGTAAAAGTGAGAAATTGGCTAAGTGGATTTATGGGGACCCCTTAGTGACTTGAGAGAAGTAAAATAAGATGTAGAAGTAATTTAATTAAGTATTTCGCGAAGAGTTTACAGTTACGGTCACAACTTTTATTTATTATGCTTTTACGTTTTTAAATGCTTGCGTAATAAACAGAAAAAGTTTACTCGCTTTTTTATAAAATGAATTGCTATTATTGTAACTGTGTTTAATATCATAATTAATGTTAACAATACCGGTGTACAATGAGCTGTTACAGAATCCTATGGAGGAGAGATCTTCTGGACTCTTAGGGGATAACCATAAGGATGGAGAGGCTTTTGGTAGCTGGATGGTGGTTCAGAGACCGAAGAGGGGAGAAAAACCTACAGCAGTTCCAGTGAGTAAGGTTAATGGAGGGGAAGAAGGATATATGGCTGATACGGTGAAACCTATGGAAGGGAAGATGATTACTAGTATGGAAGATGTCAAAGGGGTCTCTCTTAGTCTGAATGAGCCTGAAATTAAGGAGGTATCAGTTCCCTTGAAAACGACCAACAAGATTAAGACTATTAGGAAGGCAGAGCTAAAAGTGGGAAGTGCAGCAAAAAAAGGAGGTAGTAATGGGGCTGGTAGTCCTATATCTACTCTTGAAAATCTTAGGCTGGAAACTAATAAACAGAAAAAAGGTATTCTAAAAGAAAGCAGAGGTAAAGGTGGGGCTAGTGGGGCTAAAAGCAGTAAAAGAGTTTCAAATTGTTCTAGAAAGGGTGAATTGGAAAATCTACCCCCAAATGTTGATTTGGGAGGTACTAATACAGGGGTTAAACATAAACTCAAAATCAAAGAATTGCCAGTTGGAGGGAGTAACATTTTTGCAGAATATTGTTGTGGCTAAGAGCCTATTGTTAAAAGCTGGTCTATATCCTGTTACTAGGAAAAATCTTAGTATTTAATGGAAGCCCCCCCTAATTGGATCAAAATTAATTCTAATGGATCATGCTCTGAGAATGGAATCATACTCAATTGTGGAGTGTTGCTAGAAGTTGCTCTGGGGAATGGATTTCTGGTTTTTCAAAAAGACTTGGTAGTGACAATGTGTTGATGGCTGAGCTTTGGGGAGTCATAATTGGTTTAGAGTGGGCCTGGGAAAAGGGATACCAGCAGGTGATTTTCGAAATAGACTCCATGGATGCTCATGATTTGATTCTTCATTGGTGTATGGAATCCCATCCTTGCTATGTTATAATGCTTAGGATCAAGGAGATGTTAGATAAGAGCTGGAAGGTGGATGTAATGTAACTCATATCCATCGAGAAGGTAACAGGGTAGCCGATTCGATGGCTTTTCATGCTCCTAGATTTGATTGGAACTATATTTGGTATAGTTCTCCTCTTGATGGATGTAGAGACATGTTTTTGAGGGATTGTATAGGTGATAGTGCCCAGAATGTTGGGTAGTTAGTTTGTTTTTGTGTTTTATTTCATACTTATACAAAAAATAATAATGAATAAAAGTTTATAAATTATCAGATATTTGATGCATTCTCTCGTTTTCAAAACTTCAAGTATGCATGTATACAATGCATAATTCATTTTATCCTGAGCTGAAAGAAGAATAGAGACCATAAAAATCAAATTGATTAGTCTACATGCATCTAATAATTTATGTTTTAAGAAAATTTAATTTTTAACATGATATCAAATTTTCTAATAACAAATGATTAGGAATTAAGTTAAAGCTCAATATAAGATAATTATAATGCTTATATGAATATGATCCCCAATTGTCAAAAAATTAGGGATTGAGAAACCTTTATGCCAAAACAGAATAATTATCATGCTACTCCATTCTGAAGTAATCTTATATTTATGCTAGTTTTGTTTTTGGGTTTTATGTTTATCGTGTAACATGATATAACTTCACTTTCCTACACACATTAAAGAGGTGGGGTCCACATATTTTTCTTTCTCTTTCATCATTCCACTTTCTCTCTCTATTTTTTTTTTGTGTATTGAAAATAACACTTAAATCAGGTAATATAACATTAATAAAACCCTTTATTTTTCCGCTCAAGTCATTATAACAAGGGCTTTATTAATCTCATGTCATAGGAGAGAACTCTCTCATGTCATAGAGATAATCATGTGTGGGACCCACCACTTATAGATAAAAAAAAAGATAAAAATAACACGGAAATCGATGTATGTATATGAGAAAAAAATACTCTCATACAACATAAGAGTATATTTTCCCTTATAAAAATGGGTTTTATAATTCTCATGTAACATGAGAATTGAAATCTCATGTTATAGAGATAAAAAGCATGTGGACCCATATGATAGAAAAAATTATGTGTAGAACCCACATCAGCACGAAAATCGAATGATGTGTAAGAAGATTGCAATTCTCATGTTAAATGAAAATTATAAAACCCTATAAAAATATCCGAAAAACCTATCTCGCTTTAAAGGAATAATTAAGCTCATGGAATAAAAAACTTACACATTGTCCCATCAAACGACTCTTACCGGACGGGGGTAACGAGGGTCTTATGTATAAAATCATTCAACCTGATTTAAGAAAAAAAAAAAATTGTATTGACAAGGGGTGGATACAATACAAAAGTACTTGCCATAATTCTATCAACCAATGGACACACGCCGGAGTAACGAGGCTGTCTATTTGGGATAAATTTTTATTGCAATAGATGCACTAAAGATTCAATGGAATTGTTATTTATTTTGTGCTACATAGATAAAAAAATATTATATATATTATCTAATCAGCTATCATTTAGTTTTTTCCTTTTTATCACAAACTATATAATAATTATATATACTGAATCTTCAATTCATTCGCTGAAGAATCGTCTAACTACTTGTCTTTCAAACTGGAATGCATGCAAGTTCTTCCACATCCAAGCTTGTGTCTAGCAATAGACAAGTGTGTGTGGTTTTTAATTCTCCTGTTTAATAATTCTTTTAATTATTTTTTAACATTTATTTTTATTTTTAACCTATATTTTAAGTGTAATCGACTATGAAAAACTTGCGTGTTTCGACACTTACAAAATCCGACACTCCCCAACATTCCAACACGCATTATAGAAATTCAAAAAAATGTTAAAAGGTTGCGTTGTGTTGATTTTTTAGTTCCAACTATTAGATTTGTTGGATTACGATTACCATTTTATTGAGTTTAATATAAATATTTGAGATATCTTATGTTTCGTTGCAAAATTTATGAATATTATAAGTTTAGATTCATTTTTTTGTTAAATTATTAATTCTTAAGTATAATATACACTATATAAAAAATATTATTTTTATTTTTAACTAACATTTTTTATAATTAAGTGTAATCGTGTCGTATCGTGTCACGTATCCCATGTCGGTATCGGTGCTACATAGGTAATCGATGATCTATTCTTCTCCAAATTAATTAAAAAAAGTGTGTATCATTTTAAAAGACATAAAGTTATGTCATTTTAAATGGGAGAAAAAGATAAAAAATATGAGAGAGAGTGGTCGAATTTTTTTTAAATATGTGGATCCCCTTTATGAAAGTGAAAAGATGTAAGGTGTGTTTCCCTTAAAAAAATAAGATATATCAATATTCTTTTTGTAAGATTCAGCGTAACTCCAACCTAATGGACAAACTCATGACACCCGGTTTTGTCATCTGCCAAAAAGCTCCATTATAATGTATGTACTTGACCTAACACAGTTCATGTAACAAAACCCTACCAGAGAGCAACGTGTTGCTATTCAAGCTATTCAAGCCATGGTCCCTTAACCACCATGTGCGCTTTGGAGAAAAAGATGTATTTCCACTACTGCACACCAGATTCTCCCGCCATCCCTGCAATCTTTGGGTATATGATTTTATTAATATCATATTCACATCTCATTTTTTCACATTCCTTTAATTTTTCCGCTTTAATGCAAAAATTCCACCATACAATATTTTTTAATTTTTCACATATAATTCTTTAATCAAAAGCAAAGAATTATAATTGATGGTAAGAAATATATTTTTTTAAAAAGAAATTGTTCATCAATTTATAAATTAATTGACTAATTAAGTTAAGCATTAATTAATCCGGTCAACTCAAACAGGACTACAAGAACGGAAAATCACCCCTATCAAGCTTTTAATATAGTTGCGTACACAAATAATACTAACAAAAAATGGGGAAAAAAAATAGTAATTAAACCCATGATATGTAAAAAATGTACGCAAGAATATATACGCAAATGATACTAATTACTAAAAATATTATAAGTAAATATGAGAAATCTCTTATGATATATGTCTTAACATCCTGTATATGATTTAAAATTAAAATAAATGAACAATGTTTAATATCTTATAAAAAAATATAATACGACAATTATTAGACTTTCGTGTATATGTATAAAGTTTATCTTCTCAGATAAAATTATCTCTTACATATACATAAAAGTTGATCAGATCCATAATTTCTTTTTCTTTTTCTTCTCTTCACATGGGCCCCACATGAGTTTCATACATTGTTATGTATGAGTATGAGATAAAATTATCTTCTACAACATTAAACATACACACACTATATATATAGTTTATTGTTTCTTATATTATAAGAGATAAAATTATTTATTGTACATACAGGATTTATGTGGATTCATGTAAAAACAAGAGAGAAAAAAGAGAATATAAGTCTTATATATTTTATGTATGATTAAAAAATAATTTTATTTTTTATAGTATAAAAATGTTAAACTCATATTCATATATATGGGTTTATCATCTATCATTTAACATGACCACAAAAAATTTCCTACACGCACAACATTTTGTGGGGCCCGCAATAAAAAAAAAAATCTGGCACGTAAAACGAATCTCTATAACATAACACAATCACTTTTCCTACAACATTATTATTATAAAACCCTTTATATATATATATATATATATAGGAAATGATACTCTCATGTTGTATAAGATATCTATCTTATGTCATACACCCATAGAATTTCGTACCAATATTTTCTTTTCTTTTTAAATTATGGACCCCACATATTTGTGTCACCCACATGAAAGTACTATCTCATGTAACATGAAGGGGACAAAAAAAAACATGAGATTAGTAAATATATATATATATATATATATATATATATATATATATATATATATATATATAAGAATTTTATGTCGATGTAAAAAAGAAGGGGACCCCCCTATATATATCTCCCATTGGTTTGTTCATTTTGGAGAAACGGTGCACCGTACACATATATGGCATTCCTTCAACGTGAACAATCATGCATGGCTGATGCTGATGCAGTAGGTACGACTGACTTTATAGGTGACAGCTCTGGATTCATGTTTTTTTCTCGTAGTTCTCTCAACGTGTTTAATGGTGAATGGTTACGTAGGGATCAACGTATGACAGGGTAATCTATGGAGATACAGGGTTATCAATTATAAGGGGCAGCTGTCTCGAGCTCACACATCCAAATGTACACGTGTTGAGAATCTACCCCGCTACAAATTCGATAAATGCACGTACCTGGCACTAAAGTGGCAATGGTGCCAAGTGCTTGTTTAGGTATGTTTCATCATATATGACATGTTCAAAAGAGGAAAAAGTTTTGCATGGGATATACTTCTACTAACTCGGAAATTTTCGTACGTGGGACCTATTACCCATGTTGCAACCACAGGAAGTGATGAAAAATTCATGAGAATTTCAATATGCATAAACTATATGCAGTTTGTTTTAGGACGGTTCAAATTAATTATAAAATAAAAATAATATACCAACAAAACTCAGCACTTGGTAAATATTTGTGTTCGTTAAATATATTAATAGGGGTTCAATTCTTGACAATGTGTATGAAATATAATTTGTTGATTGAGGTAAAATCCATTTTAATGATTTCTTGAAAGGATTAATTTTCAGATATTGGCTGTGGGATACTCTGAGAAAACTCCAATAAAAATAATATAGATGATTGCGAATTGTATATAATTTTTTACAAAATTGAAAAAATATCGATTGGCATTTTAACAGAAAAATTTAGAGATTTTATGTATATATAGTATATGAGAGAGATATTTTTACTACCAAAATTCTCCACTATCAATTTACTACATATCCAATCACCATTATATCAACATTTTCTCTCTCTTCATAAACTTTTTAGCATTCTACACGGAATAAATTAATCAGTTTATGGTTATACAAAAGCTTCTCTATCAACTTAAGTTTATCAAAATTGAGTCAATTCATAGATTTTTTTTTTCTTTGGAAACTGATAGATTTGTTTTCTTAAAATACTTGTTAATTTGTAGAAACGAATTCTAATTGTTCATTGTTGAGTTAATTGGTAATTAGCATGAGACGCTTCATTTGTTTGAATTAAGGCAATTGGTTAAAAGTTATTTTCATACTAGGTACTTTTGTATATGAATTGGTAGAATCCCTCTATAAGTAACTCCGTGTACGGGGAGCTTATGATGGGGGAGAGATAGCATCAATCATGAGCCAAGTGAGTAACAACATTAAGTGGGCTTAGAATACCACAATCAAACCCAAAACCTTAAGGCATTAGTTGCATGTATCCTTCCACTTATATGATGCTCACTTAGTCCATTCTTAACAAATATTGGACTTGACTTACTCACACTTAGATTCTCCTCAACATCTCCTCTTCAAGTGTGAGTCGTAGGCCCACTCTTTCCCTCTTAAGCAAAAGCTGCTTCTTCGAGTATTCATGGGGTTCCTCAATAATCAAGGTTT
Source organism: Gastrolobium villosum (assembly GCA_032173675.1). Classification (NCBI taxonomy): domain Eukaryota; kingdom Viridiplantae; phylum Streptophyta; class Magnoliopsida; order Fabales; family Fabaceae; genus Gastrolobium; species Gastrolobium villosum. Next base: position 47,618 of record JAVKPL010000997.1, read on the forward strand.
GGCTACACTCATCAAGACCTTGGTTTCCCATATCTTCAAATACTTGGATCACCATAGGCTAATCCACCATCGGCTCTGATACCACTTGTTGGGTAGTGAAGAGGAGCTCATGGCGTGGAGAGAGACCGCCAACCACGAAACACCACAATCAAACCCAAAACCTTAAGGCATTAGGTGCATGGGTCCTGTTTGTTGGGTCTGTGGCCCATGATGGACCCAGCCCAAATTAATGGGTGCTCTAATCTCTTGCTTATAAGAGATGCTTAGGTGTTGAGTCGTAACAGAGAGCGAAAAAGAAGAAGAGAGAGAAATATGCAAGAGAAAAATGCAAGTTAGAGACGAAGATTCTCTGAGGAAGAAACTCAGTGCCATCGCTGGAGAAGAAGAATACCTTGTCAAGTAGGATTTCCTATCTCCTTTACAGAGAGAAAAACTTGTGTGAGACACTTGTGAGTAGATCCATCCTTTAGAGGGTGAAGTCCTTTGGTTATTAAATTAGAGCGAATCTTTTGTAAATTACATTATTCATTGTGGACGATTTTTTGGATTTGGTTATGTGATTTTTACTCTTCACATCGAAGAGGTTTTCGACATTAAAATTCTTGGTGTTTTCTTCCTCTTTATCTTTGTTTTATTTCCGATTTTCTATTATTGCTCACCAACGCTTCCGCAAGTCGACCCTTGAAGGCCAGGCTAATTGAATATGATGCCGAGATAAGAATTGTCGGGCTCTGAGACACAACAGTGGTATGAGAGCTCTTAGATCAAGGGCTCTGTGTGGTCAGAGATGGAGGGTGTCATAGCATATAATGGTGATATGTTCAAACTCATGCGGAGAACTACTCATATTGGAAACCCATGATGGAGGATCATCTTTATTGCGAGGATTTATTTGAGCCTATTCTGAGCATGATCAAGTCAGAAGGGAAGAGCAATAAAGAGTGGGATCTCCTCAATCGTAAGGCGGACGCCATGATCCTCAAGTACATAGACAAAAGCTTGTTCGAGCATGTGTCGACATACACAAACGCTCACGAATTGTGGACGAAGTTGGATTCCTTAATCCAGAAGAAGCCGCCACGCAAAAAGCATACTTGGTGCGCCGACTTGTGAAGCTAGACTATAAGGACAGACAAACCATGATTGAGCACCTGAACACATACAAGGGGATCGTCAATCAGCTAACAAAGATTGACATGAAGATTAATGAGGTGTTGCAAGCCTTCTTGCTACTCAGCTCGTTGCCTGAGAGCTGGATACTTTGGTGGTGACGCTTAGCAACTTGGCCCCAGAAGGAAAGATATTGGACTCGGTTGCAGACAACCTGCTGAGTGGAGAGGCTAGGAGAAAAGAACAAGGTATAACCCAACAGTATGAAACAAATGTTGTTGAAATTCGTGGAAGGTCAATGGTGTCACATACTTACAAATCAGAGTCGTTGATCTTTTTTGATCTAACGCTCTCAGATGAGAAGTCAAATTTCAAATTAGATACTAGTGTCAAAGGATCCTACCTACCTACCTAATATATATATATATGGTAAAATCGTTTCTGCAACCGCTTTACGTACAACAACGACAGGTGTATGGTTATGATTCCTCACATTTAATGCTTTCATATTTTGTATGGTTATGATTCCCCATTTAATATTTGTATATATATATAATATATAAACCCCTATATATATATATATATATATAATATATAATTTAATTAATATAGTCACACTTTGAGCGTGTTTCATATGGAAACCTTTTTGTATGTGAAAAATATTTATTATACTTTCTTCCTTACATCTCTCACGTGTAAAGTATGTTAGAAATATTTAAAATTAATATTCCAAATCTTGTATTTCGAATCTTAAAAATATAATAATATTTTCTTTTTTAATTTCATGTATTCAAACTAGCAGGACTTGGTGAGCATTGATTAAAATTTCTTTATGGGGTAGGTATATATTTACAAATTTTTTTGTTTACAAATTCTTACAAACTACACTAAGTATGATTGGTCGTACTTAGTGTAATTTACAAAAAAAGTTTGTAAATGGATCCTATCCCTTTCTATAAATTGACTATTTTCATTTTACTAAAATAAAATAAAATTTGTTTTTTAAAATAATTATATATATATATATATATGTGTGTGTGTGTGTGGGTACCTGAGACAATTAAACATATAACCGAATACAACTTACTCAAATTCCTCGTCACCGGACCAGTTCTAGTGGCTTTGTGAATGAATTTCATATATAAGATTTGTTTTCTAATTTAATTTAAATTCCATTTTTAAAAGCTGGATACCTAACAAAGGATTTAATTCTTAAATTAAACCAAAATAATAAATTTCTATTTTTAAAGATTCTAAAAAAATAATTTATAAATAATAGAGTTAGAAATAAATATGTTAAAAATAAAGTAATTCAAACCGTAATTAAATGATAAAAATTATACAAATGAAAAATAACGTCCGAATGTGTAGAATATTGTTATTAAGTATATATATAGGGACATTTCTATTAAATCTTTCTTTCATGTATATATATAAGGATTTATATTTCTTTAAATCAATTATTGTTTTCAATTTGAGAGCTCACATATCCCTATCAATGTTGTTCTTCTTTATTGTTATTAAGTGTGCAGAATGGATAAAATTGAACCCTCTGGATTTGGTCTATACATTGGCATTTGAGAAATCCAGAGACACAGAGGATTATAATATTGAAAGTTGGAAGCAATAGATAATGTGTTCGTTGGTGGTAGCAATTAGGAGGCCACTTGTACTGGCATGCTGTGTATAGCTGGTGACCGGGAAGACCCACCATGAAGTAAAATGCATGTACGGCAGGGTCCATTTTATTTTATTTTTAAACATTTTATGGATAAATCCATAAATTTGGTCGAGATAGATAGAACTACAAATGTAGCAAAACTTTCTCTATTAAGTTTTTAATATAAATTAAAAAAAAAAATTTAACATAACTATCTAGGACTCAAACTTGAGATAATTTATTTTATATAATTTTTTAACTGGTTCATCTATTAATCCGTTTGAGTCAAGCAAGACCACAGGGCGGTTAACATTGCTGCATACCCAAGATTAGAAATATCCAACGTGAAGTAAAATGTGTGTATGGGAGGATCCACCATCTTTTTTATAGATTTTGTTACCAATTAATTGATAAATTTGGTTAAGGTGATAAGACTATAAAGCCAGCAAAATTTTCTTTATCAAATTTTTAACATAGTTACGTAGGATCGAAACTCGAGATCACCATTGATTATTATTGTTATTATTATTTTTTACGGTTCATCGAGTAATCTATTAGAGACAGCAGGAACATAAGGGGGCAAAGTTTTTTCTATTAAATTTTTAACACAGTTGCATACCTAAGTTTCAAATTGAAAACCACTCCTTGAGCTAAAACAATCTCATTCCAATTAATTCCCATACTTCATGGTGTCGTCCAGTTATTTTGTCTATATATTGAATGGTTCATAAGAATTTCAGGTCTTCGTTAGTATGGTAGTTGTTCACACATTGCGAACATTAGAATTTTTTTTTTTTTTTGATAAACTGCGAACATTAGATTTATAGTTGAACTGGTAGGATTGTAAAACATTAATAAAAGGTCTTAAAAATATATTATTCTAAATTGTTACTTAGATTTGTAATATGTCCTACTTGGCTACCTTAGAGTGGAGTCTCCAACTTTCTTTTATCTAAACTTGGACTTAGCTTATGTTTCCTTCTGTAGCAGGAATTAAGATTCTTCTCCTGCACTCACAACAACATTGCTCATTTATATTTTTCTTTTAATTATAAGAGGAATCACATAAAAGATTGTTTTTTTTTTAGTAAAAATAAAATATTGTCTTTATTATATGAGATAAGACATTTTCAGCAAAATGAAATAATTATTTTCCAAAAAAGATATATTACAAACTACAAATATATATATATATATATGTGTGTATTACATGTTGGCAATCTGACCTACGTATAAAATCATTTTAAAAAATCCTTTGACAAAATTAATTTTTGTATAATTAATAAGGCTACAATTCTAAGAATTTCCCAGGTTGTTCAAAAATAACATGTTTATTTCTTAATATAATTATGGGCTACACATTTAAATATCAATTATATAATACTATTTAATTATTGGAAAAAATTAAGTGATCAATATAAAGAATCCCAATTAGATTCCTAATTTGGTATGAGCTTAAAGAATAGATACCAAATATTGGTCCAATTAGGTGTAATGTGCGTCTAATGGAAATTTATATATAGAAACTAATGTGTGTCGGAGTGTCGTGTCGTATCGTATCACGTGTCTTGTGTCGGTATCGATGCTACATAGGTAGTGGAGGTAGTAGGAAAAGATCCGGATTGTCTAATTCCAAGAGCCGAGGTCGAGGTCATTCTATTAGGAACACTCAAATTCCCCAGTATTTTCCAAGAACTAGATTAAATCCTTATCAGATAGTTTCCCATCAAACCTTGGATGTAGCAACTTCTTCACAACTTCGCTCTCCAAGATCTTCAAAATATAAACCGGTTGACCCCTATTATTCTTGTGTCTTTTTGAGTTATAAGTTTATAGAGAGAGGTGACGACTCTTTAGCTGAGTCCACTTTGACAGGCTATCGTCATGGAAATATTCCAGTATCAAACTCGGCTTCTGGTGATGCAAATTATCCGATTTCGATATGAACAAATCTTCAAGTTTATCAACTAGTGATTCTTCAACTAGTAGTTATTTTGATTTAGGTATATCTATCAATTTTCTCTGATTTTGACTTTCCTTGTTTTATGTATTTATGGGGTCATCTCCCACAGAAATTATAGGGGAACCTTGTTCTGCTGAGTCGAATTCTTAGGTTATTGGGTTTTTGACTTTCCTTTCATAAGATTGTTTTTCCTTTGTTTAAAATCCTGACCAAATACACCGGAGCTAGACGAACTCTAAAACAAATCTTTTAAAATCCTAATCGAATACATGTGATTTTTTTTATAATCCTTTAAAATCCTAATTGAATACCAAACGATTTTTTTGTTCAAAAATAATCCATTAAAATTCTTTTAAATCTCAATCCAATACACAACCATTTAATTTTTTTTTCTAAAACAAAAAATATAAATATATGCAAAGCTCAATCTTAGTTAAGTGCTCTAGTTTTAAAGAGTATTAGAGAAATATAAAAATTATTAATGTAGTCTTGCATAATACCTTCAATTTTTGGGTTGAATGAGTTTTTTACATAGTATCAAAACCTCCGCAACTGTTGATTTATAAGTTCAATCCTCACAACCTTATTTTATTAATAAATATAATTTAATATTATAAATTATTTTAACACTTCTAATCTGGATCAAGTTAGCAAGATTATGTGGAGTTTGGAATTGAAGGAGCAGCATCATATCAATTCGACCAATGAATAAAATGAGAAAGATATATATTTCATAATTGTAAAGGTTGTGGTTGTGATTGTGGTTGAGAGATCATAAGAAAAGACCTTAATATTCTCCAAATCAAAAAAAGAAGACAGATAATTCAAGGGTCCCAACTGCTCACGATGAGAGATGCAGTATATGCCAAGCAGCACATCTGTCTTCTAAAGTATATCACTCGTCAACATTTTTTTCCAGCTGGAGGGAGTCATCTTCTAAACTTTATGAATTATTAAAAAAAAAAAAAAGAAGAACACGACATATCAATGGCGGCCACCATTTGTTTAGATAAATTGAAGGACATTTACATATTTTATATCAGGTTTTATAAGAGTTATGTTATAGGAAAAATATTTGTGTTATGTTATAGAGATTCGTTTTATATGCCAGAATTTTTTTTTTTGCTGTGGGCCCCACAAAATATTGTGAGTGTAGGAAAAATTTTCTGGTCATATTAAATTATAGATGATAAATGCTTTTATATCACACTATGTTTTAATTTCGTGGTAGTGGCGTTGGTCAAAATGGGCCTCCTTATCACTTATTAATTATTATTCACCCGTGTCTGTCACGAGGTTGTAACTAGCGAATTTCGGCATCAAATCATTTCAGGGTCTGCAGCAAAAGATAGCTATATTTAGATAAATCTTGGTTTTTTTTTTTTTTCTGAGACAAATAAAAACAATTAAGATTACGTTGGACTTGAGATGAAGAGTGTAATGGACAACGACGGAGGAGCATAAGTGATGTTGAGATATATATAATCACTAATGTAGACTCATCCAATAGCTTAAGCTTTTGTGTTGAATTGATTCTTTACATGTCAAAGCCTTGGTGTTCGATCCTCACCGCCCCTAATTTCTTTCTAGTGGAATTTTTTTCTTCACATAGATGAGTTGAATTAGTTCTTTACAAGTGCAAATTTTGAACGGTAACAAATTGAGTATTCATGATAAGAAAATAAAAGTAGAAGGCGATGGCTTTAATATTAGGATGATGATATTTTAATTTCCGTCCACTCTCTCTCGTGCACTTTCTTATCTTGAAGCGTTTTTGCGGCCGCTTTTTTGCAGTGAACAGAATAAAGGATTGTATGCGTGCTTTATAACTTAATCCAAGAGAGACAGCTAAAGTCCAAGCCAATATTACCAAAGATCTTAGCTTCATTGGTCAATTTTAATTTTATAGTTGCTTGCTGCTACAAAAGAACAGCGCCGAACATGATACATTATTACAACAACGTCGGCACAATGTATAATTTGGAATATTTAATTTTTAATAGATATAATTTGGAATATTTAGGTTGTATACTTGTTCGCTATTTTTCTTTTATTTTTTTCCATAGTATAATAATGAATAGCAGCATAAATTGGAGAATAAAATATGTCCGTTAAGTGTGCAAAATAATAATGGCAAACCTGTTGGCATAAAGCACAAAATTTGCAATCTGACTGCAATCTCTCTCTCTCTCTCATATTAACTAGAGCTAGTAAAATGGCCCGGTTTGGCGGGTCAATCCGCCCCATTTATTAAATGGGACGGAACAAACTGAATTTTTCAACTCATCTCAAAAGTAGGACGAGATCATTCTTTGACGAATTGATGATGGGTTGGCACTGGTTAATGTAAAATAGGCTCGGGCTGGTGGCTCAACTCGCCAAACAAGCCGAGCCGGACCGAGTTTTTCAGCCCACTTTCAAAAAACGAGACAAACTGGCTCATTTTTTGACAAATTGATAGCGTAATGAAGCAGGGCGGGACAGGGCGGATTGCCCACTTTGTCACCTCTAATAATAACCTTTGCTCCCTATTACTTGGATTTCTCTAATAATCCTAAACAAGTCAGGAGCAACAGAACAGCAATTCACGCCCACAGTGGACTTTTTTATGTAGCATTCTTTCTTTATTATTATTTTATACCTATATTTATTCATTTATTCGCAAAAAGATGACTTAAGTGGTAAATAATCTCATACTCAATAGCTGAATGATCAGTGTAACATCAATGGTTTAAACTCCAAAATATATATAAAGAAAGATAGCCACAATACTCCAATTGATGATTAAAAAACTTTTAAGACTAAAAAAATTCACCTTCATTTTTTATGGGTAACATTATATTCACCTTTAAGCTTGTAAAAAATCTGACTAAACATTTACGCATAATCTACACATGCAAACAAATAACACTAAGGTTGTTGGGCTTTATGTGACCAAAGGGGTTGTAAGTTGTAACCTAATCCACACTAAGATCATCCTTGCTCTGACAGGCTAACAGCTCAGTTCAGAGTATGGCTATCGAATCACTGCCATTTGAGTCCGATCCATAGCAATGCATGCTGCTAGTTACAGTGCAATCTCTAACCCATAACTAACAAGCCAAGAGTCATGGGTAATGTCGTAATGAGTACGAAAACTCATTTCCAGAAGCAGAATTTCCATGGAACCATTAGTTACACACACCTCTAATATTGAACATTAAGAAAATTTGTACAGGTAAAACCAAGGAATGAAAATGGCGTCTACACTAACTTCCTCTAGGAGATTTGAAGTGAAAATTTTGCACTCCTTTTCCATTATGACCTATACCAAATGCCTCTTGGGATTCACCTCATACATTAGTGATAGTACAGGTATGATCTTTACAAAGATAAACAGGAACTGATCACTTAAATTACAAAAATAGCTTCGGATTAGGGGGGAAAAGAAAGACTCGATCAATAGCCTTTAAATTACAATAAACAAAAGACAATCAGCATTGAGTGGCGAGCAATCAAAAAACCACCCAATTTATGCTGAAACTGTAAATTAAATTCATGTTGAGTTTCAAGTAAAGGTGAAGTACAGAACAAATTCATGTCCTTTTCCCATATGAGTTTTCAAGGACCGGCACTTCCGGTCCGTATATTACACAACAACGTTCATTAAATGAACCAACCATCCTAGATGCTACCTCCTTAAAGAACATCGATGCAATCTGAACCAGAAAATCACAGTAAAAAAAAAATTTGATTAGTCCTCAACAGAAAAATGCAAATTATGACCACGACCTTGATAATAAATTTAAAAATCAATGCATAACTCAGACAAAGAACCTAACCCATAATAAAATATATAATAAAAAAGCGCTTGTCACGAACTAACTCTCGCAAGAGCTTAAGTTGTTGGATGAAAACACATTAATGGTTTTATTTATTATATGTCAAACCCCCTCACACAAAAGCTCTTTAGGCTTGAATCGTGGACAACGCATAGATTTACCTACCTTGTGTTCAAATTCAACTTTTTATTTAGAATAATGGAGATGGTAAGAGTTGAACTCTAGACCAATTAATCATGGAAACTTTGATATCATGTCATGAACTAATTCTCCCAGAAGCTTAAGCTATTAGTGTTTGGTAAGGACACGTGTGGTTTTATATTACATCTCTAAAACCTTTGTAAATACTTCTAATATCTAACAGCACCAAGAATCCACAAAACTATCAAAGCAATTAAATTTATAATAGAGACCATATAATATAAAGTAAACAAAATTACGTATCCAAGTGCTCTAGTAATTTATCTTTGAAAACAACTCAGCTCTGTTTCTTAAAAAAAGAAAGAAAATATTAAAGCAGGAATACGAATATCCAACTCTACTTAACCATGATTGGTCAGCAAATAATTCATGCTAACACTTCAGTTAATAGAAGTTAATACATCAGAACAAGGAACATAGTAGTTGATATACCCATCAAGAGGAATAAAGAGCAGAAAAGAACAAAGGGGCCACATATTTAGGAAGGTTAAACAGAAGGCATTGACCTTTCCAAAATGAACTAAGATCTCAGGTCGATTCATAAGAGGAATCAAGATGGAAAAGTAACTAAAAAATAAAAAGTTATTGAAGAATTAAAGAATTGTATCCGGACCATTTACCCGAAAGGGCTGACGAGGAATCAAGGATATAACTCCATAATAGACATCATGAAGTAATAATTACAAGCAGGAAGAGAAAATATGCCTGATGACTAAACAGCAGGTAGATTATTTCTCATGCAATGAACAGTTTGACTATTTGGACCATGTGCAACCATTTAGCATGTTTAGACAAAAAAGTCCACATAACGAATGTAAAATTATTGAAATCTTGACTCTTGACATGTTGAGACTAATTTAGAAGTACATAAGCAGCTTAAGCAAAACCTAAGAGTTATCTTCCAAATCAACTTCATTGCATTAACTTTAAAATCCTAAACTTTACCTCATTTTTCTGCATCATATACTAAACACATCAACCGTACCAAAATGGACTGAGTTCTGTCCTCTATACTTGATAAAACATAGCAGTGGCAGAGACTGTATGTTTGATAGATAAACAACGGGAAAAAGTATTAGTTATGAATTCTGTGTTTAAACTGGAGAAAACAGAACACTGGGAAACACTGTATTATTGGTGAAGATAATAATAATACAATAGGTGTGGTATATCACCTTGCCGTTGTCAGTTTTAAGCAAATTATTAAACCCCTAAGGAAGTTCAAAGCTCCCTGTAAAGTCAAGTCTTTCTTAGGTTGCAGTGCTTGTGTGGTGCTTTGTTCAGAATCGAATGCTCAACTGTTTTTACTATCACATTGTTCAGCCTTTTTGGTGAATGGTGGGAGTGCCCAGGTCCTCACAAAATTTTGGTGGTTAAAATGTACAAAACCGCCTCCAACTATGGGTCATTAAAAAAAAAAAAAAGACTTAATGGTTTAAAACTCACTAATCCAACTACTAACACTTTCAGAAATGTGTACATAAATTATTTTTTATACTTTCAATCCAAAAAATAACGAAAAACCAAACAAAAAAACTTCAACCCAGAAACTCAACCACCATCTTCAACCTAATCTCACCCTGAAATCATCAGCCTAGAAAACACTAAACCCTCTCAAAAGTCAAAACATCTATGAAGCAATAATCACAGAAACCCAAAAATCCTCACAACCGCAAAGCCCCATCACAAATTTTGAATCCCCACCAAACCTTCATCTCAGCTACCAGAAACCCCTTTGAATTAACCACCACATCAGAACCCTTCAACTCCAAACCACAGCCATCAGCCTCAGCCTCAGCCAAGCCATGAACCCATCATCTTAGACTCGCACAGCCAACTTAAATGCCCAAATCAATCCACAAGCTCCAGCTGCACCTGTTACCACTGTCCCACAACCTCTGCAAACTACTAAAACCCAGACACCCCAAGCCTATCCTACCAAACTCGGATCTTTACAGAAATCAATCCAAGGGACTCATATTCATGGTTCTCAAACATGAGGCAAAGAATGGATCAAGATGAGAGTGGAAGAGCTCTGGCTGGAATGTGGGATTGTGATGCAGATTGCTAGAAAATAATGGAGGAAGCCAAGGCAACTGGAGTGGCATCTTCATAGTCTTATCAGTGTTGACTGTGATGAAGTGGGTAGTGTTGCCAATTGTTTGAATATAAATGCGGGGGTAAATTGGAGGGGAAGTTATATCAAGATGCCAATAATGCTACTCAGCAGCAACTGGTAAGCAAAAGCACACATTTCTTACCAAACACATGTATCCACTGACTAGGCCATCAACAGATAGGGAAGGAAGGAGGTGGGCCTAAAGAGTTGTCACATACATGTATCACATGCAGGGTTCAATGCAAGACAATAGAAAGTGAGGGAAGAAAACCAATTTCACAAATAAGCATACAGAAGCCAAAAAGGAAATTCAGGAGAACAGATTCAGATTGAGAGTTGATACCTGTCTGTAAAGTGGGGATTGAAACTTAAAATCCACCAAGAAATACAGATTGCAAGTTCCAGGAACTGGGCCTGGACTGAATTCCCAAATGTTTATCAAATGATCAAACAGGGTACTCTGTGAAACGGTGGTCTGGAAACACAAAACACATATAGTATAAGTACAACAGAGCATAACAGCAAGCGGTAGAAACGAAGAGTAAAGGTGTATAACCAATAATAAAATAACCGTGCTCATGACAACAACTATTTGGAGCAATGCACAGGTTTACAAGAAGAGAATCTAAAACTCATATGCACTGCATTCAATCCTCAATTAGGAAGGATCAAAACCATAACAGCCATCAAAATAGACAGAGACTCGAACATCAAAACAATCTATAGGGGATGGATGAGCTAAACTAGTTCTGCAAATCTACATGCCATATGCCAATGCTCATCTTAGCAAATGCAATGCAGCAACTTTTCAAACTAGAGTGATGAAATGTGCAATTAAGCCTATTTTAAACGCACTCCACTCAAACCCACCCCCACCCCAATCCCCAAAAGAAAAAAAAAAAAAAAAAAAAATTGTAAGAGATAAAGAGCACCTCTTACTTGCTTAGTACCTAATATAAGTCATCAATATTTCCAAAAAACACGAATAGATGTTTTCACTAAAGACCAAAACTACTACTCTTATGAATGAAATGGAAGCAATAATTGTAGATAATATAAAATTTTGCCGTGAATATGCCTATAGGTCTCATCAATTTTGGAATTAAAGCCATCACCACAAAAAAAAAAAAAACTGCTCACAACAATCATTATGAATGCAACAAAAAAAGGTAACAATCTAGACTAGAGGAGGTTGAATAGACCTTTATAAGCTTTGGTTTATTCAACTCAACATGAGAAACATAACTTTCAACAAGAAATTTAAATCCAATCTCCAACTCAGCATCAAATGATCCATCTGGATAGTGTTTAAGTATCCCCGACCTTTGACACCATGGGACAAAACCATGATACAAGTCCACAGCTGCAACAACATCAAATAATTGCTCTTGAGAGTACCTAACAAGTAACAATCAAAACATTGAATCGGCTTACAACTACAAAATTGAAAACAATAATAAAGTAATATGATTACAAGGCCAAGGAAAAAAACACGATTCATACACTTATATTGGCCATATTTCACACAATGCTTTAGATAGAATCACGTTACCCCAAAACGCGCTTCTCCTCATAAATTTTGGATAGAACACCTTCTCCATCATCTCCACATCCAAGAAACTGCCTCGTTTGAACAGAATTATTACACAAAGCTCCCATAAATGGCGAAGAAGAAGAAGAAGAAGAACCAGTGCGGAAGCCAAAGGGGTAATGAAGCTGGCCATTGCAGTTCTTGCCAGACATTATCAATTCTCTGAGATAACCTTTGCGCGATGCAAAGGATCGAAGTGCCTTTGAGGTGGACAAAAATGGCGGCATTGCCTAATAACGAGGGATGATACCTACAAATTGTGCAAAGAAGAATATGCACCTTTTACAACCATGGAGGCCAAGCTTATGTAATTGTTACTCCGACGAATGAAATAACACGATAAGAATCTCAGAAATTGAAAAGAAAACAGGGAATTCAAATGCGAAACCCTAGGAAGAAAAGAAAAAAAAAGGACCCTGTGAAGGATCTTCAAATGAATGAAGCAAAATCGAGATACAAGTGTGATAAGCTACTAGTTATTTGTGCGTATCAAGTTCAAGTGTAAGCAGGGAATTCAAAAAAGTTAATCTTATATAGTTCTATGTTCAAGATATTAATCAGTAACAAGTTCAAGTGTAACGATTGTTAACATGATACAACCTTTATGAGTGAATTTATATATGAATATATATTAGCAATCTTTCATCGGAACACACTCCGAGATCTTAATTTTACAAAATATTATATTTATATTAGGAATATTAAATATTAATATAATATATATTATATTTAATATTCAATAATTTAACAAAAAAAAATGAAATTAAACTTATAATTAAATATTTACTATTATTTTCAAAAAAATATATATTTACTATTATATTTTTAAATTTAGAAATATTTGTCAAGAAACTTATACTCTTCGGTTAGAATTATTCGGTCTCTATTTTTTATTTTTATTATATCAGTTTGGTAAAATCGGTCAATTTTTTCATGATATGTAATCAAATTTCAAACATTATATGTGTCAGAGCGTGATAGAATGTAGACACGACACGTTAAGTTATTTTTATAAACAATACATAATAAAAATGGTGTTTTTGTAATTTTAATTTATTTCAGAATTATAATAGGCTTTATATTTATAAATTTTTCAAATTTCAATACCAAAACGACGTTATTTTATGAATAAATACGGATAACTTATCTGCATTAATTGCAGAAATATTTTTCCCATACTATATTAGTACATTTTTTATGGCCTATTTTTTAAAAAAAATTTATATTAATAGTAGTATTGTTTAAATTTTTAATTTATCTACCTTGGGGAGATATTTTGCACTGCCAGAGGACAACTGAATACTTAGTGCATTATTTATTAAATATGGCGAAAAAATAAGATTTTTACATTATTCTTCTCACCTTTATAGTTAGGCTTTAACTTTTCTGCAGAAATATTTGTTTGTCACTCTCACAAAAAAGAAATTTAATACAATTCGTGTCAAAATATTTGCCTTTATAGGTAGTTTGTGGAAGATAAAAACTTGTGTAGCATCTACGGAAATATTTATTTTTTCTATTTTATCAAATGAGCATGTGCTCCACGAGTATCCAAAATTAACTACACACACAACAAATTTTAAATTTGTCATAGATATCAAAGGATCTTACCTCATATATATATATATATATATATATATATATATATATATATATATATATATTTGTTTATTGTTTAATTATTTCAAATACGGTTTGATTTATTATAACAGGCGGCTCTTTCAAAGTTATTTTTTTAATTCTCTAGGCTTGAATTCAATATCTGTGATTAAGAGGAACAAATTTGTTATCATTTAAATGAAGGGAAAAAGACTTTATATATATGTGGACAGTTCACCTAAGCCAATTACTTTTTTATTTTATTTTTTTAAGGTGGGCTCCCCTCATTTTTTTCTAGAAAAGCAATGCAACATATGCAAGCGCTTAAATGAATGATTATTGATTTTGTAAATTTTTTGACATGTATTTTTTTTTTTTTGTAATATGATATGACTTATTTGTTAAACATGGAAGTTGAACTTATCTTATATACATTGACGTAAAACTCTTTTTAAGTATTAATCTGACATTGTAAAAAGCTTAAAATATATTAAAATATCTACTTTATAGTAAGGTTTTTAAGTAAGCCAATCGATCTATCTCTAAATAGATTAAGGTGCATAAACTTTTATGTAAATTAACGAACCTAAATCTTTAAAGAGTCTATTATTTCTCATGATGAGAAAAATTTAAATTTATTTCTTACATACACATTTTATACGTAACCTTTATTTTCTCTTTTTTTTTTCTTTTTTTTTTCTTTTTTTTTTTTTTACATAAAACCACATGAACCCCACACATTTTTATGTATATATAAAAGATAATTTTCTCTTTTATAAATGAAAAACATTAATCTCATCTTTAAATAGGTCAATAAATACTATCAAGATGTTACAATAAAAATTCAATACAATAATAAGAATAACAATATATTATTTAAATAGACCAGCCGTTAGGCCTAAGTCCTAAGAGGTCTTACTTTTTTTTTTTTTTTTAACTAAACAAGCTTTTAAAAAATCTTAGCTTATTTAATAAATGAGTTAATGGAGGAGAAATTTTCTACAACAATCGATTTTCACTATCTATCCTGATTGTATGTAGTAAAAATATGAAAATCATTTTTTTTTCTCTCTTCCCCATGTCAATTTACAATTTTTTAGGAAAGGGAAATTCTTCATCGAGAACTATATTTCCCTTAATAAATATGCCTGGTCTAATGCGAGCCGGGCCATAGACTCTTTTCCCGTCATTCCCGATAAGCCTGAATCACCGTTGCTCATACTTTTATTATTATTATTTTTTTGAATAAATTAATATTTGCCAAACATTAGTTAGAGAACTTATATTAGATAACATTCCCAAATCCTTTGTCATGAACAAAATTATTATTCTTTAATTTTTGCTCATACCATCATCATTAAAGATGAAAGTTATTATTAAATAATATGAGAATATTTAGTTATAAATATACATTTTATCCCTTTATATTGCTTTCAAGGTGGTATTCAAACAACTTGTTCGAAATTTACTAATTTACTTTTTTAATTGCGTAAAATAAGTCATCAACATTAACGTTGAGATTAAGAAATTTATACAATATTTCTTATAACTTGATATTGTAATTGTCTGCCAGCACATTTATATATATGTGGACAGTTCACCTAAGCCAAGGTTATTCAAATTTCGAGAACATGCAATGCAACATATGGTGTTTTGATTGCGAGTTGCAATAAGCATTCGCAGTTGAAATGGTTCAGTGGAAAACCCAATGATCATTTTCTTTCACAATCAAGGCTATAGAAACCGGAAAATGACTCGTATTAGTTGCAATATATGAAACACCGACACTTCAAAAATTCTGACGTGTCGATACTTCCCAACACTCCCACACTCTCCGACACTTCAACACACGTTATAAAAATTCAAAAAAAATTCAAAGATTGCATTGCATTGAATTTTTAGTTCCAACTATTAGATTCGTTGAATTACGATTATCATTTTATTGAGTTTAATATAAATATTTGAGATATATTATGTTTCTTTGCAAAATTGATAAATATTATAAGTTTAATTTTATTTTATTTTAAAGTATTGAATATTAAATATAATATATATTACATAAATTAAAAATATTATTTAATATCAAAATATGTCCTAACATGTCAAAATCTAATATTTTTTAGAATTAACGTGTCAAAACATCGTGTCGTATCGTGTCACGTGTCGGTTATCTATGCTACATAGATTGCAATAATAAATCATAAAAAAACACAGAAGCTTATGTATATACAAACATCATCAACAGAAGCAAAACAACAACTGCCACATAGTATTTTTTTATTTTTATTTTTTTCATGTTTCAGGCCAATCACTCTACAAAACCCAAACCATGACTACACATAAAAAGCATTTTATCTTAAAATTCAGGCTACAATTCAATTCTAACAATTAGTATTTGCAATTTCCACCAACTCTCCTGCTGCTTTGTTGCCTAAGAACATGCCATTCAGAAAAGTTACCGCGGATTCAATTTCTGATAACCTCTCAATTTCTAAGCAGCATAAACACAATTCTTGGTTGCATCTCCAATGGAAGAAGGTTTGCTGATAGGTACCATCTGAAACATCATTTTGAAATGGCCATCACTCAGTGTGAAGCGTGTACAAGGAATTCTGAGATCCAAAACAACCAAAATTATAATGTAAAATAAAAATAAAATATTACCTGATCATTGCCTTTTGCATCACTTATCAAAGATTTAAGTCGTTTCACGTTGCTTCTGTTGTTTTCCTCTTCAACTTCCACTTCATCAACAAAATTCTGATCTGACATCTCTGCAAGACCCAGATACTCAAATTAAAATAGTTTGACAGAGCGAATTATTGTATACGTGGCATTCATAAATCATAGAGTAGAATCATTGTATTATGGCTGATTTATGCACATGTAGGCTGAAAATCTTCACTGTACAACACCCGAATAATTAAAATTTAAGGAAGAGCCTTAGTTTTTGTCAATGAACACAAAAGGTAGCTCAAAGGGTGAGAGTGTCCGAGGTCTTATAAACTCCACATTAGTTGCCCATACAATCAGTGTGAGACTATATATCTCAACACGTCCCTTCACACGAGAGCTCACTGGGCCTGAAGGGTGGACAACATACAAGCCCACCTACATGTGGAAATTCCACTACAAAGAAAATGAGAGGCGGTGAAATTTCGAACGCTTTGATACCATGTCAAAACAATAGTGTCATATTATGAATATTTCTGCATGTCTATTCTTCCTATACTGGGGTAATTATATACATAGATGAGGACTCTAGGTCCATTACAAATTAACTGTCAATCAGCTATGAATAAGGAAATGAAATAACTTGTTACTATTTCTATTTAATACAAAACTCCTATGATTATGTCAATCAACTGCAAATAAGAAAATTAATCTATTTAATACAAATCTCCTATGATTATGTAATTATGTAATCAATGATTAAGATTCCAACAACTGTACAATTCAGCAAATATTATCTCATTTCAACACTTTTAACACAAAATACTTAAGAATGCAAGAAAGTACACTATTGGTAAGAAGGGTCACCACTCACCAACTAACTTTTGGTTGTCACATTTGGTCTTAACATATATTTGAAGTCAGCAGCTATGCAGGAAAACACAGATAGGAAAGGCAATTTTAAAAGATGACATTCAAAGCATAAGAAGTAGAAAATTTTGGCTCACCTGTGTCGCTACAAAGCATATCTTGCTGATGGACATGAGATTCACACAAATGAAGCTGTTCTGATACAGAGGTAATTCCCTTCCTGTGGCCTAGCTCAACAACTTGACTAATAGTAGTAACACTTTCTTGAAGGGATGGAGCTACTACACTTCGCTGTTTGTTTGAAGATCTGTAGTGCCGAATCCATGGATTTGCTGTTAAATCATGGCACTGGTTAATCCTACTCATTTGCGGATTTTCTCTCTCAAAACTTATCTTTTGCCAACAGCCACAACGAAGGACCTTGAACTGTTATTGCATAAAAAAAAAAAAAACGTGGTTTTATGTGAGTTATTTTTTAATGTACAACTATAATACTAACCCCACATATAAATAATTTGGAATATCAATTTTAAGAGTTAGGATTCTAGTAAGTTTTTTAACACAAGGAAATTGAATGAAATGGAAGTATCACTTTCCTTAATTTTTATGAGTTTAAAGTATAAAAAATAAAAACAATAATTGACTTGCAATAAATGATGACTCCCCACTTATCACCCAATTCAATAGAAAGGATTTTAGAATTTTGAAGGGTGAGGAGAACCTTATTTCACTTTTCCTTCCACTCTTATAATATTTTCAAACAATGGAGTGAGTTACTCTTCTCTTTCACTCTCCTCTTTATTACTGCGGCACAAATATTTAGAGACTTACACATATTTAAGTATTAGGCTAGATGTTTCATGCTATTAAAAAGAAAAACAAGTATAATAACAACCAAACACCAAAAAGATAGTTGTTTTTTTTATTAGAAAAAGAGTCAAATTTTTAGAATGTGTAGAACAAATTTAAAAGGAAAACCTGGCCAGAAGTGGTAGCAGGGTCGTTGGAAGTTCCTTTAGGTGAAAAGGAAGCCCTCATTTGCTTGGAATCATATAACTGATTAACAAAAGATGCTTCTATAGACTTGATATACATGCTGTGTTTCTCGTTTGTCCACTCTGCTGTCGTTGTGGATTCCGTCGCCCTAATCCCCTGCTATAGCATGATAAAAATATGTAAACATTAATGGATTATAAAATCACATTTTTTTAATAAATATCCACATATCATTTTTTAAAAAAATTGAAGAAAAAAGAGAGCCAAGACCCACGCTCGCCTCCCAAAATAAATGTTACATTGACACATTCATACCTTTGATATATTATTATTTGTTATATTTATCTTAATTATTAAAAATAAAATGATAATAAATAATTAATTGTTTAAAATTTAATAAATCTCATTAATATGTGCCAACTTTTGTCCAAACTAATAACAGGAAATTGCTCCGTGCAAGAAAAATCTTTACTCCTTTGGTCATACTCTCTCTCCCCCCAACCTAACTCCTTAGGTCGCACTTTCTATCTCACCTAACCTAATTTAAACAGCGCACAAATATAAAAATATAGTAGTTGAATATAAACCCAAAATTAGCATACACTACATTACAAAAAAAAAAAAAAAAATTAGCATACACTATATTTCAAACCTTTATTTTTTTATCTTTATTTGGAAATGCTAAATTTTAAACTTCTAACAATAAACACTATACGTGGATATATAAATTGTGTACAATAACATTGTTTCTGCAATTATTTGTTATCACGGGTCCATACCGTCAATAAAATTTAAAAATGTCCGAGCATGTCATTAAAGTGATTTAAAGGATTTTACAAAAAAAAAAAAAAAAAACGTAATTTAAAGGAAACCCAAAAAATTAAAAAAATGCAGAAGAGGATGTAATCATGACGAACAATGCATACACTTCATTTCTTATACCAGTATTCGAAAATTTCAGTAGAATTTTTATTCAATAATTAAAAATCATTCAGTTTATCAAAAAAAAAAAATATCATTCAAAAATGAAAGAAGAAATTGATTGAATAGCTAAAAGTTATATAAGAACTAACTACACAACTAAATGTAAATATCAGTATTATTAGGTAATCGAACATATTTTAAACTATAAAATTCATCATATAATAGAAATGAAATATAAATAATTTTTCTAAACAAATCCAAATAATAAAATCATTAAGAACGTTCTGGTAGCGAACATTACATAATCCCCATCAGAGAGTTAAATAATCGTTATGCTTATACACCAAAAAAATAAAATATAACATATAAATGGAATATTCTTCATTTTGAATCAAACAAGCATGAATAATTCACTTTAATTTAAAATAACAATCTGTTTAGTATAGTTTGCTTCTCCCTCAAATGAAAAATCACAAAAAAATCATATGAAAAAAATCCATACAACAGGTAAACAAAGGAATTGATAGCAGAGAGTTTGATATCGAATTAACGATGAAGAACAGAGAAGAAGCAAAGGTACCTGCATCTGCTTCTCCATGGGTGATAAAATGAAGTCGCTCGACTCGTTGTGAAAGATGGGTTGACTCGTCCGAGTTTCTACTCTGAAATTGTTCTTCTTCTTCTTCATGTGCAATAGAAGAAAGGAATGATGAGAAATGAAGAATGTATATTAGGAGATGAAAGAAGAGATTAAAAGGGCGGTGTTAGGGAACAAAAAAGAGAATACAGTTGTCTACGCTTTACACGTGTCGTGGGACCATCCAAGAGCCACGTCACGGTCTAAGTCGCCGCGGGTAGATATTTTCATCGGGGCATCCAAAAATATCTGTTATCCTCATTCCTCGCATCGTTTATCTTATAGTTTTTATTTAATTTTAAGTGGCTTGGGTTCACGCCTGCTCTAGATATTTTATTTTTGCAGTTTACATCTAGAAACTTGATTTTAAGAATGAAATAGCTTGAAAAAGAAAACCGGTTATTCTCCTGTGAACGTTGAATGATCTAACATTATGTCATTTTAGGTTCTCATTATTAATTTTCGTCAATGTTAGGATTTATTAGATTTTATTGTAAAGTATTAATTAATTAATAAATTTGATCTAATGAATCTTAACCATTTAACGAAAATTAACGATTAGAATCTAAAATGATATAAAATTAATCTTTTAAGATGACAAATGTTTTTTTCTCATTTGTAATTCATAAAGTTATATAAAAGAAAAAATAAACATATAAAATTCTAAGCAAGTTACGACTTACTCTTATAGAGATATAATTGGGTTTTCTCTTCTCGTTTTTTATTTAAGCTATTTTGTAAAATAATTATAGAAACAGTAATTTTCTATATTTATTTTTTTTGAAAATTGAAAACCAAAACAGAAAATAAAACAATGTGCAGGTATGTTCTCTAAATTTGATTTTAAAAATAAAAAAACAGATATAATTTTCAAAATATTATTTACAAAACAGGTCTTACTAAATGAGTTTTTTAATTTTTTTTTCCCAAAAAAACTAAAAATTTGTTTTCAAAAACAACAATCAATCATAGTGAGAATCCAGTTCCCTTAAAAGGATAAGGTTATTTTATTTTGTTTTTTTAATGCTTCCCTCTGGCTGAAGTTATACTTTAGGTAAGTTCGGTTCTTGTGTGATGATCCAAAGGTTAAAGAATATATCAAGCTTTTCAAAAAGTGTTTATGTATTTAAGTACCGGTTTGTTTTTCTATTAAATATAATATACACTATATAAAAAACAAATCATTCCTACACACACAATAAAAATGTGTGCCACTCATTTATTTTTTTTACTTTTTGTTTCTTTTTTTAAAAAAAGTCACCCACAATTTATACGACATAACATTTATTTTTCCATTGGGTTTTTATGCATTTAGATATATATTTGGGTTTTTATGCATTTAGATATATATGCATTCATATAACGTGAATGAATGAATATTATTTGGAGTTAAGCACGGATAATAGAATGATAATCGAGTTAAGTGGTGCATAATTTCATCTTAAGTCGAACCCTTTGAATTCCTTGATGGCATTTATCAGAGATTAAAACAGGACAAGAGAAAAAGAAAGAAAGAAAGAGAACAGGATAATGTAGCTGTCAACAGAACCGTATGATTGTGATGGAAGCAGTATGAACCACGACGACAATCACAAAATCCGTTTGCCAGATTTAACAACGACCGGGACATAGACATATGAGGAATGGTATTAGTTGGCTCTTTGCTGGGAGCTAAAATCAAAATGAAAATATCCTAGCTAAGTTCAAGAGAAATATCCTACCATTCAACATGTAGAGCATCGTGCTATAGCATCTGCATCAATTCCATCCCTAGACCCTGATGCTCTTCACGTTTTGTTTATGAATTAAAGTACTGTTTATCCTTTTTTTTTTTTTTTTTTTTAATATTCGAAGGTACATTCTGAAGAAGAAAGGTGATTTAAGTGTAAATTACTGTTTCATGCGAATAAGCAGGCCAATGAATTTGGAGTTTTCCCCCTGGACCATATATTAGTAAGATGTGACCACGTATATTCGAAAAAAAAGAATTAGTTTGCAAAATTTCGATCAAAATATCTGAATACAATGTATATATCTATATATGACGGCCAAAAAATTTTCGTTGCTAAACACAGCATAAATAACTGGATTTTTATGAGACGGAAATGGAACTGTATATGAACAGCACAGGTTTGATTTCCTGTCAAGTATAGAATCATCAATTTGAGAGCGCAGAAAGCAGTAGAACTGAGCCTCATAGTATTAAGTCCACCATGATCCATGATCTTAATCAAGGGTTGCCTGTATTGAATTATGAATATGCTTGATAACACTAGTCATCTTCAATCTTCAAATGCCAGCGTAAAAATACTACAATACAGGATCCCGTAAAAGCACAAGAAGGAAGTTTTGATTCAAGTATCTTGCAAATCAATCCGACCTGCATAACCACGGCATGTTAAAATATCAGCTGTAAATTCGCCGAGTTGAACCTTCTTTACCAGATTATGCCCATCAGCCTATACTAGTCTAAATTGGAAGAAAAAAGCCTACAGAAAATAAGTGCTTTTGCAGCAATAATTATTTGTAAAAGAATATTTCTCCTCCACAAGGGATTAAGAAATTTTGCCACATTATGTAAATTATTTACTCCATCTATAAGAGCACCAGAATAAAGATAGTGCATATGTGCATGCCTTAAGTTACTAGTGAGCATCTGCGCATTAAAGTATAGCTTGTCATACCTAACAAGGAAATCAAGGAAGGGGTATTTGATGATCCATTTACTCTGACATCAGCATCTGCGAAATATTATGTTAAAATCTGCAGAAGAATGCTAAAAATTTAAAGCAACAAATGGCAGTTTTTTTAGTCAGAAAGTATTTGTTGTTGCATTCTTGGACACGCCTACAAGTGGAGGATCATCTTTTCATTTTATCTCTTAAAACACCCACTAGCTCCAGGTGTTTATATTCTAGATTGTAAAACATATTTCTTTGCCTGAACCAATTTCGTTGCAAATTCATTTCCGTTGATTTTATTTTAAGGGTCAATTAGATGCCATCTTTTTTAAATCTTCATCTAATAGTTTATGTTGCTCTCTGGCCTATACAGATGCCGCAAAAGATCCTAAACAAACAACCAATTGACCAGCGCCACCCCACCCCCTATTTTTTTAATCAAGCTGATTTGTGGTGCTTTTTTTCCTAAGATCCAGCGCCTCTTATCTCAATCTCGTAAGTTTTGTTAGCAAAATTATTTTTGATCAACGGTTTCTGCATATATCAGCTTTCTTACTTCATATAAATTTAAATCCAGGAAATCACCAAAAGGACCAACATAAATCCAAAATTACAATCTAATATGACAATTATGTGTTGTGCTAAAAAAGAATCAAGCAACAGAAGTTGCATACCTGAACTTTCAAGCGATTTAAGGATGTCTGACTTCTTATAAGTATATCCTATGAAATTGGTGTCTTTGGATGTCAACATCTGCAAGAGTGTCAAGAACGAAAATAAATATCATAAACATTGCAATTTCAAACAAATAGTAAATTATCAAGGAAGCTGAAAAAGTTCAAACACAAAAGCAGAAGTGCCACACATAAAAGACCTACAGGAGACTTTCAAGAGGAATAAACTTGACAATTGATGGAACCTACTTTTATAAATATGAAATTGCAGATAACATAAATGGAGCCAAGCTCCTTATAAGATAAAATGCAGAAAATAAATTTAGAAATATCAACTCCCAAAGATACCCAATTTGCCTATAAGCTAATACTGAATACATGCATGCGCCCCTACACACACTCACTCACCTTTTATCCTACTCAAAGGATACTCTAGAACAATTAACTAACTGACCCACTAACTAGGCCCATCAACAACAAACTAAAAAAATTAACACAGATAGAGGACTGTAGTCTGTAGTTTTATATAACTCTAACAAGGACAAACTGCTTTGACTAGACCTCATCCAGCAGAATATACTGTAGTGTTCATCAAAATAACAAATAATGAATATATGCCGCTAATCTCAACCTAAAATGCAGAGCACAATCATATGAATATCATTCATACAACAGCAGGCAGAGATATTTAAAAAGAAAAAAAAAACATAAAAATCGGTCGAAGTTAAGGATCAACCAAAAGAAAGTTTTTTTTTTTATTTTATGTATGCACTATGCCTACACACCACATACATACAAATGCAATGAACAAGACCAGCATGCAAGCTCTTGCTGACGATTTTGATAAATTAAAAGCTCGAAAAACAAAAATTACCTTCCGCCAAGGTCCCACAGTTGCCGTTATGGATGGTGGGCCGTCTACCTGCCATGGATTGAAATCACAAGTTCAGATGTGCTTAGAAAGTATGAAAAACAGAAGACATAATCATCATCCGTGGTCAAGAAGCTACAGTTTTGGAAAAATATTCTGTCATTGACTCATTGTCTGCAAATGATAGCAAAATTGGAAGGCAAAGACCAAATAACACTCTTGGAAACCAAAATCAACAACTAAAAGATTGATGAAATAGTTCCCGATATAAATAAATAAATAATCTTGCATAGCTAGCATTTACTGTCACTTTGAAAACTTACCAATTCTGACAACACCATTTTAATGAATTTGTTTACAACTGTTGTTGCCACCTATTTGTATTAATATTAAACTATTTATAGATATAAGCATGCTTATTAGATAATAAATCATCTATAAGCCTCCACCTAACCTAACAACTTAAAATTTTAGGAAAGTTGATCCTTGACATAGTAATAGAGCTTCTATGACCCAATGATTGGAAGTTTGGTCCTTTTACACATATTCTTCAAAATAAAAAGTTGAATTTCAGGTTCAGTAAAAGGTAGATTCAGCCTGTGAATTATCCATGCAAGAGCCCATATGCTGACCACAAATAAACAGTAGCAGAAAGAATAATTTGCATTGTGATGAAGATAGGAAGAGAAGTTGAGAGAGCACATATTACTAAACCTCTTAGAATACTACCTTGTATATACTTATCAACATTTCATTTACATTTTTCAATTTCCGTAATTACATGGTTTTAGAGTTTGCTAGAAATTATTTCATACACAAATTTCACTCAATTTCAATGCATAAAATTTTCTGTAATATGTGCTTACATCAGGAAACTTCTCAAAGTTTTGCGTGTCCAAGTCTCCAGTGACCATAGGTTTATATGCAGCTTCCAATTCATAAAGCATGTCCCACTGAATACACTTGAACCATGGATGAGCCTGAAAAATCAATACTAATATGTTGACAGTGGACTTACGCAGACTAATAATATCTGAAATCTTCTCACGGCACAACATTAACAGGCAACTTTCTAAATTGCTTGTCTTTTGAGGAATCATCCACTTTTTGATGAGCTTACAATAAATAGCTTGGGACAAGGAAAACCAAATAGGGAATATAGTTTACTCTAGTATTTTAATGAATTATCATAATAATTGGGCTATACCTATGAGAGTTGTTACCTTTATTTCTTCTACTCCTCTAGTTCCTAGTCTTGTGTCAACATCACATAGTAAGCGACAGATCAGATCCTTAGCTTCAGCTGATATCTTGGGTTCTTCAGGGAATTTCAGGCATGTTTTCCAGCTAACAATCTGACACAATACAGAAATACCAGGTTGTTATGAATAAATAGAAGATATGAAGAGAATATAAAATCCAATCAATCGTAATACCTTGCGGCAGGCAATCCTTGGCTCATCAGAACAAAATGGAGGATATCCAATAAGCATCTCATACATGATCGCCCCAAGAGACCACCAATCACATTCTATTCCATAGCCCTTCTTGAGCAAAACTTCAGGAGCCATATAATCAAGAGTTCCAACAGTTGAATATGCCTGACGGAGTGTAAAAGTTAGTAACATAATAGATTTTGAATATAATTTAGAGCATGTTTGGATTCAATTATTTGCTTTTTTTAAAAACAAGCTGTCTCTAATTTTTTTGATTATAAGATGTTTTGAACACAAAATTAGCTCATCAAAACACACTTATTAGTACTTATTTACTTTGATTTTTTGTTTGTTACAACACACACGGAAGAACTTGAAATTGGGGAGAATGGCATACCAATGCACGGCGATTACGTTTCCACTGTTGTAATTGCTCCTTTGGCATCAACCAAGGGGAGGGACAATATCCATCAGTGTCACTGGATGATTCTTCACTGGTAAAATCTTCATTTTCCAATAAAATTGTTGAATACTTATCATCAAGAGGCTTGCATAAGCCGAAGTCTGAAAGCTTCAAATGGCCATTTTTATCCAGTATCAGGTTATCTGGTTTTATGTCCCTACAATACAAGCAGAATACCTTGGACTGAGTATAACTCAACTTATTTCACTTGAGAAGTTGATTTACTGACAAGAGATTTCGAAATCTTTATCCAGAAACATGTTACACTATAATCTTAGGGAGGTTCGGGGAATTCTCGATACCTTAAGTGAATTTATCTTGATATCTAAGGATTCTCTTTAACGTTATTGAAAGACCAATTCATTGTACCATAATTTTATATAAATCATTTCAGAACAGCATAGAAGTGGACAACAACTGAAGAGGTTATGCATAAATATATTCCTTTACAATCTGACAAGCTAAATATAAATTGTACACGGTCTTCTCATCATCAGAATTCCTTGTTAACTATGGTAAGCCACATGCATGTAAGAATACTGGTTTTGGATGATATCAGAGCAGGTGTTCTCTGCCCACAACTCATAGCCTCTTATGTATACAGTGGCTGTGCCAACGAATAGAACAAAAACTGCAAAGTTAGACAATAGCTATACCTATGCACATAGTTGTATTGATGTATTGAGTGGATAGCAAGAATGCTTTCAGCAATGTAGAAGCGAGCAACATCTTCAGAAAGAGTATCTTCTCTCATTAACAATGTCATAATGTCACCACCAGGTAAATATTCCATGATGAGATATAGGAAATCCGAATCTTGGAATGAATAATGGAGTTTTACTATGCATCTACTATCAACCTCTGCCAGCAAGTTCCTCTCAGATCGAACATGTTCAACCTGAATTAGAATGAAATCGTGATGTAAAAAGAAGCATACAAATGAATTCCAAAGTCAGAATTGTCTACTTAAAGGGCCGACCTAGTTCAAATACCCACTTCGTGAGTGTCTGGGGAAGGGAATACTCTAGGCAGCCTTTCCCCTGTTTTTTGCAGAGAGGCTGATTCGAACCCGCGATGAATTCCAAAGTCAGAATTGTCTACTTGCATTGAGATTTTTAGTCTGTAACATTAATTGAACCCTAAGCTCCTATATAATGAATGATTTTATTCCATTTTTATCCAATGTCAAAGTACATATGGCATCAGCTCCACAATAGTTAAATAAAATTGTGAGACTACAGAACTGCTGGAAACAGTGGGAAGGTATTAGGAAGAAGCAAGTTCTTGCCATTGTACAGTGCCTTCTCAACAAAGGCAAACAAGATGGTTATAAAAACAAGTCACAGATGTTCTGGATTGGCACATGAGGCCCACGTGGGGCCCAATCCATCACCATCACCACAGGACAAAGTTCTCTTTTACACCCGATTATCCCTCACACCCCAAGCATAGCATATCCTTTGCACATGAGGGCTCTGATTGACTCACACCTTATGTGGCTAATGGTGGCACCATGCATTACACACCAAGGGAATCTTCTCCCTCATATACATAACCCTATCACACTCACAAACAGCCTCTCCATGCTCACATACATATGTTACCGTCACCGTGCTGAAATATCACCAGAACCATGCTCTTTTCACCACACCTTACCCATTCTCAGCTTTAGTCTGAGACTCGAATACCAGAACTTCCATTTGAGCTCTAGTCCCTCATACTTGAGCTTCTAGGAATCTCTGGATATTGACAAACTTCACCCTTACTGGGATATATCCTCTCTTCTAACCCTTATTTCAGTTCAGAATACTGACAAGTTTTTTGTTTTCTACTGGACTGAATCTCAGACATAAAGTTGAATTTCAACACATTACAGTGTGATGAACTGTTATCAGCTGGATATTGGAAATTGAAAATTGAAATAACTTAGCTTACCAACTAAACATTTTATTTGTTAAGAAAAGCACAAAGTAAATGCATTCATATTACAGCAGCTAAATTACAATTACAGGTTGATAAGATGCAAATTAGCATAGGCATATGTAACATCTCGGGCGCTGACGAGAGGGGAGAGTGATCACCGGTGCAAAAGAGATAAGGCACGAACAAGAAGCGGCTCCTGACAGGCTTCCAGTGGGAGGTAAACATGAATGAATCGAATCAACACCTAAACGAGAGGGATCTAGAGGTTGTGCAGGAGTGGGACTGTACAGTTCAGGATAGTCAAAGGAATTAATAGGTACTACCTATACTAGCAAGATTCATCTCCTTTTCGGTACTCCATAGTTAAGCGTGATTGACTTGGAGTAATTCTGAGATGGGTGAACTTCTGGGAAGTTTCTCAGGAAGTGTGTGAGTGAGGACAAAGCACACTGAAAAGTCTCGTGTTATTTGTAGGGATAGTCGTTGATCCTGCAAGCGGCCGGGCATTTAAAATGGTATTAGAGCAGGGTCTCACTCCCAGTAAGCGGAAGCTGGTGGGCATGTAACATCCCGGGAGCTGATAAAGGCGAGAGTGATCGGCGGTGCAAAAGAGATGAGGCACGAACAAGGAGCGGCTTCTGGCAAGCTTTCAGCAGGAGGGGTACACGAATGAATCAAATCAACACATAAACAAGAGGGATCCATAGGCTGTGCAGGTATGAAACTGTATAGTTGAGAATAGTTTAAAGGAATTAACATACTACCTATACTAACAAGATGCATATACTTTTCGGTAGCCCACGACTTAGGAATTACATAATTAAGCGTGCTTGACTTAGAGCAATTCTGGTATGGGTGACCTAGGAAGTTTCTCAGGAAGTATATGAGTGAGGAAAAATCACGTTGAAAAGTCTCGTGTTAGTTTATGGGGAATCCTACAAGTGGTCGGACGTTACAGCCTATGAAGCACTGACACTTCAAAAATCCTGACGTGTCGTGTCCGACACTCACCGACACCCCGACTCTTCCCGACACTCCAATACTCGTTGCAAAGATTCAAAAAATGTTCAAAGGTTATGTTGCATTGCATTTTGAGTTCAAACTATTAGATTCGTTAGATTATGATTACAGTTTTATTGAGTTTAATATAAACATTTGTGATATCTCATGTTTTTTTGTGAAATTGATGGGTGGGTATTATAAGTTTAGATTTATTTTTTTGTTAAATTATTGAATACTAAATATAATATATGCTACATAAATTAAAAACATTATATAATATCAAAACATGTCTTAACGTGTCGAAATTTAACATTTTTTAGAATTTGTATCGAAATGTCGTGTCGTGTAGTATCCCGTGTCCCATGTCGGTGTCGGTGCAATATAGGTTACAGCATCCCAGATGGATCAATTAATATTGGGTGTTAAATTCAAATTTTACCATATATATTGGGTGTAATTAGGGAAGTATTAATGAAATCAATTAGTGAAGACACTAATGAATTGTGAATTTTGCTTCTTTTCAGCAATAAATGGTGCGACTATGAAGATTGATGCACTTAAGTATTATGTGCTAAGTTTTACAGCTGGTACCTGTCCGCGGCTAAGCATCTCTAACTTCTTCAATTTCTTCATGGCAAAAATCTCTCCTGTACTTTTAGCACGACATAACCTCACCTACATTATCTAAAAAAGTTAAGAACCATACTGATGCATAAACGTATTAAGTTCATAACAAGAAGACACTACATTAGAAGGAATCCAGAGGTTTGTGATGTAACATTAATACATTATCTTGATTATGTTTGTGTACCTCACCAAAAGCACCTTTACCAATTACTGTTAATTGCTCAAAGTCATCAATTCCAATTTTACGTCTCTGAAGCCTCATGTACGCAGTTTCTCGGCGCTCCAAATTCCTCATCATTTCCTCCTGCTCTTCAGCTGATATTTGAGATTCTTGCACTTTCCTTTGAAGCGCTCTGCGTCTGAAACAGAACAACAAGAAGTTTAAAGTAAAACACACACTCATATATATATATATATATATATATATATATATATATATATATATATATATATATATATATATATAGGGAAAGGATCCGTCTACAAACTTTTTTGAATTTTTTTTACAAATTTTTTTTGAACATAGTGAACACCGTTATAATAGTATATTCTCGCGGGAGAATATTTTTGTGAATTTTGGATTTTTCAATATATATATATATATATATATATATATATATATATATAGGGGATCTGTTTACAAATTTTTTTGAATTTTTTTACAAATTACACTATATTCTCCGGGAGAACAAAAACATCAAATGTAGTTTGTAAGAGTTTGTAAACAAGAAAGTTCAAATTTAAATATAACATGCCATATATATATATATATATATATATATATATATATATATAGTCTTGTACCCTTACATCATTTAATAACATTTTGTGTAATATGAATTTAACAAATCTAACCATTGAACCACATGATATTATCTTAATGATCAACAAATTTTAGGTTAAATTTGACATTTATAAGTATTTAATCTTATAGTCTGACATTTACTTACATTTTAAAAACTATACTAAACGTTAAAATGTTATGCAATGAAGCATCAATTAGTTTTCAAATTATATAAAATTTTGTAGACTTAATCTACTTGATGAGAACTTTCAATCTAATAATTGGATTGATGAAATTCAACACTCATAGAAAGTTGTTAAACGACATGAGTATGACATTGCGCACACACACATAGATATATATAGTGAATGTATTCAGTAATAGCGTGAAAGATGAGAGGAGCTAATATTGAGATTACTAGCTCTCACTTTCTCACATGATACTCTATACGAATTTATATATATAGTCGTACTTAATTTTCTGCTTTGTGGTACTACAAAATAATGTCATGTAAATGTTGTCAAAAAGAGCATTAGATTAGAGAAAAACAAAGAGTTTCAATTCACACAGAATTATAACAAGTTGTTGGAGAAGAAAATTAAAAAATAAAATAAAATAAAAAGAGATATAGAGGCAGAGGAAGAACAAATAATAAAAGCGAGAGGAAGGATTAAATGCAGAAACACGAAGTGGAAGTATTAAATGCAAAAAAAATAAAAAAAAATAAAAGAGTGAAATATGAAGAGGTAGGTGTAGGTTAAGGAACCTGTCTTTGCGATCCTGCAATCCTTGGAGATAATTCTTGTAATGATTCTCGATGAATTGCTTAGCCGCAGCGGCTTTCTGTCTCGTAACCGGAGATGAAACAGATACATCGGGTCCAGAGTCAAAATCACTGCGATCATGCTTCAAGTTAATGGCTCCAAGCCTCACCGTTCCATCGTAACCGTCCATTTCAATCGCCGATCACGAGATCTGCGACTGCGTTAATCAAACTGTGAAAACTGAAAATGACGGAAGGTGCAGGTGCAAGCGCAAGCAATAGTTTCTGGTATATAGATGATAACAGCGGTTTCTAGCGCTGTTATTGTTATTGTTGTTGTTGTGATTTGTGAGTGGGAGGAACTACTTGGCAAATGCTTAAAAGCTGTAGCAAGGCTGTGTGTCTTATCTGTAATTCTGACTTGTCTCTTCTGTACTTCTTCCTTTTTCTTTTTTAGTTACTTCGAGGGGAAAAAAAATAAAAGTATATGATAGAAATTGGAAAACTCCAATTTTGTCTTTTTCAATGACTCTCTCGTGTTTTTTATATCCCTTTTGTATTTAAGATTTTCTTATTACCGTAACGTACTAATAAAAGAAAATTTAATGATGTCATTTAATGAAATTTATTTATTTATTTATTAAATAATAAACTAATACATTGTTAAATATTCTTTAATCACAAATTCGGTGCCGGGTCAATGAATTATAA
The DNA here is from genome assembly GCA_032173675.1 of Gastrolobium villosum. Lineage (NCBI taxonomy): Eukaryota > Viridiplantae > Streptophyta > Magnoliopsida > Fabales > Fabaceae > Gastrolobium > Gastrolobium villosum. The sequence continues at coordinate 79,717 of JAVKPL010000997.1, forward strand.
GCGAAGACGTTAAATTTTGTTGGGAAATGAATTGAGTGGGATCGCGCATCGTTTTCCTCACATGAAGTGGTGGAATCTTTGGAGCATTCAGCAGCATCCATCATTATATCTGGTTCTGACTTGTGAGGGGAGAGAGATATACAAATGACGCTATTGTCGGCGGAGATCCATATGGAATAGGAGAAGGTATAGAGCCACGTTCTGATAATTATGCGTGGAAATCACGCATTCATTGCACGAGACTAACAATGGGTGGGGACGTAGAGTTTTGGGGTCCAGATCCTCTCCCCTTCCTATGGACACTATTAATGTCAATTGGCTTGTACCAACAAAAATATTCTACTGTGGCTTTATTTTTATGATATAGATAATGGGAAAAACACTTTTTATGTGATATGATAATTGTTTTTTTTGTTATAACTAATCGATTTGTGTATAATTTTTTTTTAACAAAATATGGAATTGATTATTAGTCAAATTACAATACGAGAATAACTTTTTTTTAGATTTGTTTAACCACTTGGATAAATATATTACGGTAAAATTCTAAAAAATTTTCCATACCAAACGCCCCTTATGATATAGATAATGGGAAAAACACTTTTTATGTGATATGATAAATGTTTTTTTATGTTATAACTAATCGATTTGTGTATAATTTTTTTTAATAAATATGGAATTTATTATTAGTCAAATTACAATACGAGAATAATCTAAGATTTGTTTAACCATGGATAAATATATTACGGTAAAACTATTTTTACAGCCGCTTTACGTGTAGCAACAACAGGTATATGGTTTTGATTATCTATATTTAATGCTTTCATCTTTTATATGATTATGATTTCCTGCATTTAATACTTTCAAATATATATGTTGGAAATTGTAAGTAACGGTATATTAACCGTTATGAGAATATTAGTATGTAACGGTATGTTAACCGTTAGTAGAATATTAGTATGTAACGATATATTAGTCGTTATAAGAATATCTTTTGTAACCGTAGATATGATGTTTACTTTTGTAACCGTAGATAAGGTAGTATTTATTTGTGCCTATTTAAAGGCCTCCCAATGTATGAGATAATCATCAAGTTGAAATACTAAGTTTATTTTAGTATCAGAGCAATCCTAGTATACACGTTTCTACATTTCCTTTCAGTGTGAAAGCTGGTCCACTCAACATGACCACTGGTGGTCGCGGCAAGTCTAAAACAACCGATCCTAGTTAGCCTTTTTTCTTGGTTGGATCCGACAGTCTAGGTCTCTTTTAACGATTGTCATGCTGCGTGGTGAGGCCAACTATGAAAATTGGGCCAAGTTCATGAAAAATGCATTGAAGGCGAAAAATAAATTGGGCTTTGTGACTGGATCAGTCAAGAAACCAAAGGAGGATGATGCCGAAGAGTGGTGCGCCTGGGAGATGTGTAATTCGATGCTCAATGGTTGGATTCACAACATCATTGATGCAAAGCTTCAACCATTCATCAAGTGTTTTGATGACGTCAAGGACTTATGGAATGATATAAAGGAAAGGTATGCGGTGCAAAACTTTCCAAGACAATATCAACTAAAATCCAGTTTAGCCAGTATCAAGCAACATGGAGATAACGTTGGTGATTATTACACCAAGCTAAGAGCTGTATGGGATGATCTGGAAGGCACCAAAACTCGCAAGTCTTGCTCTTGTGGTGATAAGTGTGATTTTGCCAAAGAAATCGAAGAGGAGCAAGAATATGATCAAGTTTATCAATTTTTGATGGGGCTGGACGACTCTACATTTGGCAATCTGTGATCCCATATCCTCAACACTTCTCCTCTTCCTAATGTCAACAAAGTGTACGCAATTGTCACTCAAGAGGAGACCCACCGCAGTATCTCTCGCGTTCAAGATGAGCGAAGTCAGGTAGTGGGATACTCAGCCCAAACTGATTCCATGAAGCGGACAGACGCAGCCGTGCAACAACGGATGGCTCCTGACAAACCACAAGTCAGAATGCCTTGCCCTCATTGTGGCAGGACCAGTCACGACCCTTCCAAGTGTTGGAACGTTCATGGTTTTCCACCAAACAAGAGTGTTGGTCGCGGACGAGGAAGGGGAGGACGTTATGCAGGACGCTATACGCATGCACATGCGATGCTTGCGATGGATACCTCACACCCAGTTGCTGCTAATTCTCTTCCTCCAGACGTCTCACATTATGCTTCTCCACAGGTTGTTGCACACTCCGTTTTGACCCCAGAAGTTGTGAGTAAATTGTTAACATTGGTAGACCAGCCTCAGTCACATGAAAAACTATCTGGTAAGCGTATTAATTCTAAATGGCTCATTGATAGTGGGGCCTCACGTCATATGACGGGAACTTTAGCTTTATTAGCTGACATTACACCTATCCCCTCTCTACCTGTGACACTACCAAATGGATCTATTACTTATGTTGCAAAACAAGGCTCGATGGTGTTTAATACAAACTTCAGATTATCAAATGTTTTATATGTGCCTAACTTACGCTACAATCTCCAACATATTATGAACATATTATGGCAAATAATATTGCAACAACCCATGTTCCTTCTCGTTCCCAACTTGCCGATCTGTTTACTAAAGCCTTAGGACAACGCGAGCTCCTCGGTTTTCTTCCCAAGTTGGGCATTTCATCCTTATACGCTCCAACTTGAGGGGGAGTGTTGGAGATTGTATGTAATGGTATATTAGTCGTCGTGAGAATATTTGTATGTAACGGTATATTAGCCGTTATGGGAATATTAGTATGTAACGATATATTAGCCATTATGAGGATATTAGTACATAACAATATATTAGTCGTTATGAGAATATCTTTTATGACCGTAGATAGGGTGTTTACTTTTGTAATCGTAGATAGGATGTTTAGATAAGGTAGTATTTATTTGCGTCTATTTAAAGGCTCCCAATGTATGAGATAATCATCAAGTTGAAATACCAAGTTTATTTATATATATATGGCACATATTTGATTGCTCCACATAGTCCAATAAATATAAACCCCATATGTTATTATAATAATAAGTTAATGGGTTAATCGAATATAATGTTACATGTAGGGGTGTTCGCGGTCTGGATTGGATCGGTTTTGAAGAAAAAAACCATCCGATCTAATTCCTTCGATTTGGTCATTACATCATCCGATTGGTTTGAATTTTTTTTCAAATCCGATCCAATTTTTTTCGGTTTGGATTGGATCGGTTTTCGGTTTTTTGAAAAGCCAAAAAAACAAAACTTAAAAGAATTATTTTCAGAAAAAATGACGATGTTTCAAAACATTTCAAACGTTGATCAGAATTGGTTCACATGTCTTGTACATCAGTTAAAGGCTCAAAGAGACCAGAGTTCGTCCCAAAATTAATTCTATCAAAGAAGATAGCAATGAAGACTAGAATATATGGCCTGTGATTCAGAATTTCAGATATTGTGTCATACAAGGAACTGCACAAGTTGAAATTAAAGGGCAGTGATTTATTTCGCAGAACATGATTAGATTCTACTTGGGGATCAGGAGCTGGCCAGAAAACATGGGGTTGAATAGGTTAAGGCAGAAACTTAGGTGCAAGCAGCATAATATCAAACATTACTCAACCAACATATTTATCCATTATCAAATCAAATCAAGCACATCATTTGATGTAAAAAAAAAAAGAGTTTATTTTTTAAATCACATGGCAAGAAACTCATCCAAAGCATCTAGGTACCAAACCAAATCCAAACAATAGATAAGGGCACATCCATCGTGGAATAGAATGATTCATTGATGAGATTTTCATCAAACATGTGTTGTGGGAGTACTAAATCATCAAGGACGTTGGAAGTATATTTCACTGGCCATGTTTAAATCAATCAACAATATAAACCCCTGCTCTTTTCCAGTCTTTTCAAGACACAAGCATGAGAACAACATAAGTTAAAGAAATATTACCCAATAATTATTTTCCAGTCTCAAAAACGTTATGTCACAGCCACACAGAATAAAAGGCGATTGTTTGAAACCAACGAAAAATGAAGGAAAATACTATTGCTTCATCACACGAATAACAGGAAGAAATTTAGAAATCTGTTTTGCTATACCTTTATCATGCCTTTGATGCAAATAAAATCAAGTGTTACAGTACCTTTGTTATATGTTTAACGGAAGAGACAAACGTTGATTTTTGAGAAGAAAGAGATATGCTACTGGTGCCAGAGCGTGAGTGACTGAGAAGAGTGAGAGACTGAGAGGATGGCAAGACTCAGATGCCACTGGTAAGTTTGGATGAATTAGATTTAGAACTTTGGGTGGGTTTAAAACTAATGGGCTATATACCAAAAAAAAAACTAATGGGCTAACGCACGGGTGAGTTTAAAACTTTGGGCCGGCTATTATTTGGGTATGTATAATTTGGTAAAAAAAAGTTTGGTTCGGTTTGGATTGGATCGATTTTCAACCTCAAAACCGAAAATCGATCCAATCCAGTAAATTTTTTTCGGTTTTTTTCAGTTTTTAGTTTTTCGGTTTTCGGTTATTTCGGTTTGAATCGGTTTTTCGGTTCGGTTTTTGCGGTTTGAATCGGTTTATGAACACCCCTAGTTACATGAACAAAGAAAAGGCGTCCCGCTAAAACATCGATAACTGTGCTTGTTTTAATTTTTTTTTTTGTAAATATGTGGGCCCACAATTATTTTGTGTCAACAGGATAACTTTATTTTTTACTGTAACAGGACAATCGTTTAACCACTGGCAGAGCCACGTATATCCTGGGTGGGGCCTCGGCCCGGGCTAAATTTTAACAAATATTAACAAATTATACATATTATATATAATTATATAATTAATTATAATTTGGCTCAGGTTAAAAATATGATTTGGCCTGGGCTATAATTTATATTTTGACCCTTCTAAAACTTAAAATATTTTTGGTAAGAGATTTGGGTAAATTGTATTAGGTTATGTATTTAATTTCCACTTGTATAAAAAAATATTTAATAAAATTATAATTATTCTTGGTACTGCATGCTCAGTTGCTCTATATTTAATATAATTTAAATAGGGAGTTATATTTACAAATTTTTTATTTATAAACTCTTACAAACTATACTATGTACTCCCAACAATACACTAGGTAACACTATGGAATTCCGGGAGTATATAGTATAATTTGTAAAAATTTATAAAAAAATTATAAATAGATTTTTTCCCAATTTAAATATATTATAATATCAATAACTAAAGTTAAGAAAAATAAATATGCTCGAATTCAAATTTCAAGCCGGATCCGCCAAGTTAATAGCAAAGTAAGTCTTGCATTTTTCTACTCCTTGACTCCTTGTGCAACGATGGTTTATTTTGATTTTAAATGGATTATTTTATGTTTGTTGCTGTAGTCTTTTAGATGGACGGTTTTGCTATTGCAGCACAAAACGATGCCAAGTGTGACTCAGGCATCCTTTACTTGATAAATGGTCCGGATACAATTCTTTAATTCTTCAACCATTTTTTTATTGTTTAGCTACTTTTCCATCTTGTTACTCTTATGAATTGACCTGAGATACTATTTCATTTTGAAAAGGTCATTTGGTCATTGTCTTCTGTTTAACCTTCAAGAGTTTCATGAGAATTTTTATATTTTTATTTATTATTAAAAAATTCATTTTACGATCAGAGTTTTTACAAAATTAAATTTAATTAAATTTGTCTTTATAAGAAGAATAGAAGTTAAACAAGTACTAAAAATATCTCTAAATTTTCTTTAAACAGTAATGTTCCTAGTATAGGGTGTGTAATCAAAAGTAATCTTTTGGAGACAAAAGCATCCCTAAACTCCATCTTCATCTATATGAAATTTTAATGTAGAGGTAGGTGTATTTTCCATCATGGTGACATCATATTACTGATTAAAAAAAAAATCTTATGGGATATTTTTTTATTGTAAAGCAAAACCTTAGGAGTATTACCAAAGTTTTTCCTATTTATTACTATCTTAATAAATAACTAAATATTAAGTTTAAATAAATTAAATTTCAAAATTAAAGTGTTAGCGGTAGACATCAAATTAATGTCCGACTATTATTTCTACATTAGAATTGTAAGGTTATTAATTATTCTGTTGGAAGGTGAAAACACATTACCAATGTTAATTGAATATGGAAAAGTCTTTTACCAAAAAAAAAAAAAAGAATATGGAAAAGTAAAACCCATCATTTCATATTTTCTTATAACCTTTAAATAACAAAAATATTTTGTAAGAAAAAAATTATTTCATGTATAAATAGAATATGTGATACTGAGTCTTTTCAGTTGGTAATCAAGTACACATATTTCTTCTCTATTTATTTATCTTCTTCATCTTCACAAGTTGTTCTTCTATTAGATGAACATGTAATATTTTTTTTTTGACAACTCTGTTGTAGAGCAAAGCCGACGGGATGATTTGAAATCACTAAAATATGTACTTCTGTACTTCCTCAGATGAAGGTATGACATTCTTCTCTATCTACTTTTCTTATACAAGTATTTTCTTCATAATTCTTTTCATTTTTTGAATATTATAAAATAAATAAATTGCACAATTGAGTTGATATTGTACTGGAAAAGTATCTTTGGGCATGATATATTATAAAATAAATAAATTTTTTAATATATACGATGATTTCTTATAACCACAGCGAAATATGGTCAGTAGCATTAGTGTACTTTGTGGGAGTGGTATGTATATCAAATACAAACTTTCTTTGCAAATAATCAATCTCCTCAAAATGTAGAAAAAGGATTTCGGGGGTATTTTTTTTACAGCCCTTTCTCATTTTATAATTATGTTTTATGGGTTTTGGCAAGAAAAACACGAAAAATGCATAATGGTGGAAAAGAAAAAGATCAAGGCTTTATAATAATGAAAGTAAATAATCTACCATGAAATCAACATCATCAATGAAATTAGGATTAAGAAGTTTGTGAGTATATTAGATGGAAGATGAAGATATGAGTTACCCTCTTTTGGTTTTTCGATTTTGCAGCTTCCCATTTTCTTTTCTTTTTTTTTTCTTTTTTTCTCTACCGAACATAATTACTAATATCTCTTGTATAGGCAAAAAAAATTAAATTAATGCCATTTAATTAAAAAATTATGCGTTTAATGTCTTTTTGAAAAAATTTACGGATGTAATACACAGTGTGACGCCACTTTTGGGCGACACATGTGACGCCTCAATGGGGCGTCTTCCCTTGCATGAGAGACGCCCCATTGAGGCGTCACACTGTGCATTCTATTTATTCCCCCACCCCCTCCATTCAATTCACATCTCTTCTCTTATTCTTCTTCACCAAAATTCTTTTATCTTTAATTTAGTATTTGGATTTTATTTGTTATTCTATTTAAATATGAGCTCAAATCCTGATTCTGTTCGTGTTGTGTTATATTACAATGGTAGGATGGTTGAAGGTCGACAATGTGTCATATTTGAAGGTGAAAAAAGGCCGACACGTATCCAACGCAACGCAAGCATTGGCGAACTGCATGAGAGAATTCGGCAGAAGTTAAGTCTTCAAGACAACCAATGTATCACTCAGATCACGACAAGGGCATGGCAAGGTGATAAATACATTAGTTTGAAAGTTGTTGACGATGAAGACGTGGAGATGACAATGGAAGAATTTTTCAAGCAATCAAGGATAGTTTCTACGCTAATTACTAATTACTACGCTAAATCGTAATGCATAATTAAATATTATTAATAATAACTACGTAACATAAAAAGGGAAGTAAAATTACAACATTCATGGCATTGCATAAAGTTTCTAATTGACTATCCTAATGTTCTCAGTCTCTAATATACGATCAATCCTAACATGCATTACTAACTACCACCGTAATTTAAACGTATACATAAGAGGTATTAGGAACTTACCTAAAGTCGGCAGAGCTTCGCTAGGAATCGTCATTAGAGAAAGGTTAGAGAGAGGTTAGAGAGATGTGAATGAGTGAGGAGTATGAAAGGGACAAGGGGTATTTATAGTAATGCAACATGTAACGCCCCATTTGGGCGTTACATGCTGCATTATATCTGTAAATACCCCTAAACTGCATTAAATGCGTAATTTTTTAATTAAATTGTATTAATTAAATTTTTTTGCCCTCTTGTATATCCAAAATGATAATGATTTTTCTTCATTTTCACTTTTATGATGTATCCTTTGTATATCCTCTTTATTTTCTTTTTCTTTCCTCCAGCAAAATTAAACAATATTCAAAACTTATTTCGGTAAAACTTTCAAAAAATTAATATGCTTTAAATGTGAATAAACTATTGAAATTCCAAAAACACCTTATAATAAAGGAAAATAACTATTGAAATTGTGCAAATAACCATATGTTAGTCAAGGTCTTCTGGTTTCGGGAATCCTTGGGTTCTTTTTTCTTTTTGGTTTCACTGAATCCTTGTGTTCTATTCACGTAAAGATATCTTTAAACAAAAAATACATTTGGCTAGTCATTATTGTAGATTGTTAAAGGAAAGTGTTCGATCGTCGGATGTCCAATAAGAGATTGGTTGATGAATGTAATACCTCAGTTGGCGGAGCTAAGAAAGTGGGGTGAGAGTATGTGTTTGAATCTCTCCAGTATCACGGGTTTTCTTAGTGTTTGAGAAAAGAGAAAGTAATTTCATTGACAAAAGATGCAAAAGCAAAAACTGATCATGCAAGTACATCAGAGTTCCCTATATAGACCAGCAGGGAAGAAGCAAAACCGAAAGAGAAAAGAAAGTAACCCACGTGCTAGAGGACCCACACGTTTTGTCTAACCAACTAACAAACTTAAACTAAAAGACTAACAAACTCTAACAAACAAGAAACAAACTCTAACTAATAGTTACAACCGTAACTAACTGTTAAGAAACTAATTACAAAATAATAACAATAACAATAAAACAGAAATAAATATATTCTGTATCACCCCCCCTCAAGTTGGAAGGTGGATGTCAAGAAGCCCCAACTTGGAAATAAAATCATGAAAAGGAGCTGGTTGAAGGGCCTTTGTGAAGACATCAGCAAGTTGTTTAGAAGTAGACACAGGTAACAAGTGAATTAAACCGGCCAAAATCTTTTCTCTTGTGACATGACAATCAAGCTCTATATGTTTGCTACGTTCGTGAAATGAGGGGTTATGAGCAAGATGAATGGCTGCTTGATTATCACAGTATACATTGGCAGGCTTAGGCATAGGAACCTTGAGATCACGAAGAAGATAAGAAAGCCATTGGATTTCACAAGTAACAGTAGCTAGAGCCCGATATTCAGCCTCTGCTGAAGACCTTGAGACAGTGCTTTGCTTCTTGGATTTCCAAGAAATAAGAGAGTTTCCAATGAAAATACAGAAACCAGTAGTGGATTTACGAGTATCTGGACAGGTTGCCCAATCTGCATCAGCAAAGCCAGACAACAATAGGACGTTCTGAGCAGGAAACAACAGACCTTTAGCAGGAGAAGCTTTCAAGTAACGAAGAACCCTACAGGCCGCATCATGGTGAGTTTTCATTGGATTAGCAACAAATTGACTTAGCTGTTGCACAGCGAAAGAAATATCTGGTCTAGTATTAGTGAGATACAGTAGACGACCCACTAAACGTCTATAGGCAGCAGGGTCAAGAAACGGCTCACCATCATTTTGTTTTAAACGCAATGAAGAATCCATGGGAGATGAAGCAGGCTTAGCACCAAGCAAGCCAGTTTCTGACAGCATTTCAAGGACATATTTCCTTTGGTTCAACACCAGCCCCTTTGAGGAACGGGCCACCTCCATTCCTAGGAAAAAATGCAAAGGACCCAAGTCCTTAATCTTGAACAATCTGTCAAGGTGCTGTTTGACCAGGTTAATTTCTTGAAGATTATCTCCAGCCAAGACCATGTCATCAACATATACTAGTAGACAAGTGAAGGAATGCCCATTAGTTTTAGTAAATAACGAATGATCAGCACCAGACTGATGAAAACCAAGTAGTTGTAGCTCACATGTAAGCCTTGCATTCCACTGTCTGCTAGCTTGCTTAAGACCATAAAGAGACTTTTGTAATTTGCAAACCTGATTTGACTTAGGAGCAATGACTCCTTGAGGAATAGTCATATACACCTCCTCTGATAGATCACCATGTAAGAAAGCATTATTGATGTCCACCTGTTCAAGAAACCAACCCTTGGCAGCTGCAATGGCAAGGAGAAGCCGAATGGTAGTAAGCTTAACCACAGGGGAAAAAGTTTCAAAATAGTCTATACCTTCCATCTGATTGTAACCCTTAGCAACAAGGCGAGCTTTATAACGAGCAACTGATCCATCTGGATTATGCTTGGTCTTGTAAACCCATTTGCACCCAATAGGGTGTTTACCTTTAGGTAAATCAACAAAGGTCCATGTACTGTTTCTATCAAGAGCATCAAGCTCTTCTCTCATGGCTGAAGTCCACTTAGGAGACTGCACTGCTTGTTTGTAATTATGTGGCTCAACAACAGAGCTAAGATTATGGCAAAAAGAAGTGTAGGAGTCTGAACAGTTGCTATATGAAACAAAAGTAGAGATAGGATGTGAAGTAGAAGGTGATTTACCTGGAGATGAAGCTGGATCAACCGAAACTGAAGAAAAATTACATTGGAAATCATCCAAATGTCGTGGCTGCACCCTCACTCTGGTAGATCTCCTAATGGTTGAAGGTATAGGTGGAGAAATATGATTCTGATCTGTTTGGCTGATAGGTAAAAAGGAAGCTGAATCAGGATTTTGTGGCATAGGAGTTGTAGATAAAGGCTGGGTTGAGGTAGGCTGTTGTGGAGTAGGCTGTTGTTGTGGCAGAGAAAGGGAGTTGGTTTCGGACAAAAAATGCTGTGGGGGATGGCTGTTGGATAGTGACTGGTCATGCTGTGAATAGGACAATGTGTCATATGGTGTGGTTCCATGAGTAGGCAAGATGACAGGGCTAGTAATGTGAGTAGGATAGTCACTGTCAACTTGACCAGAAAAAGGGAAATGTGATTCATAAAAGAAAACATTTCTCGAAAGAAAAGTTTCTTTAGAATGTAAATCATACAAAATATACCCCTTTATGCCATCCTTGTGTCCTAGGTAAATACATTTTCGAGCTCTTGAGTCAAACTTGGAACGGTTAGCTGTCAATGTGGAGGCAAATGACAAGCAACCAAAAGCTTTGAGGTGCAATATCACAGGTGGTTTTTTATACAATAGTTCATAAGGTGACTTATTGTGAAGGCTAGGAGAAGGAAGTCTATTAATGATGTGGATAGCATGAGAGACACAAAAAGACCAAAGATTTTTAGGAAGACTGGCTTGAAACATAAGTGCTCTGGATGTATTCAGAATATGCTGATGTTTTCTCTCCACAACACCATTTTGTTGTGGAGATTCAACACAGGACAATTGATGAAAAATTCCTTTCTGATTAAAGAAATCTTGCATCATAAATTCTTGACCATTATCACTTCTAAATGATTTTATGGTGACATCAAACTGGTTTTTGACAAACATAACAAAGGATTTGATATGAATTCTAGTTTCTGACTTGGATTTCATTAAGATTCCCCAAGTGAAACGTGTGAAATCATCAACTATAGTTAAGAAATAGCGATGACCATGAATGGAAGATGTAGAATATGGCCCCCAAATATCTATATGCACTAAATCAAAAGCATTATTAGTCACAGTGGAACTGGAAGTGAAAGGCAGTTTTCTCTGCCTTGAATAATGGCATATATCACATGGATCTTCAAAAGTTTTACAAGAAATGAAGGGATATTGTGTCATCATTGTCTTTATTACAGAAGGGGAACAATGCCCTAAACGTAAGTGCCATATGTCTATGGAATTGGGATTTACAGTGGAAAGAGATTGAGCAGAAATGCTATTTGTGAATTTGGTTTCTAGATCTAAAGGTGTAATATGCTGTTTGCAATCTTGAGTGAGGATGTATAAACCTCCCTTCAGTTTAGCTGAACCAATCATCTCCATGGTAGGCATGTGGTGGATGACACAGGTTTGCTGCTGAAAAATCATACAACAGTTAGAATCTTGTGCTAACTTTGTCACAGAAATGAGATTAACAGTAAAATTCTCAACAAACAGAACATTGGATAGGATGAATGTGTTTGAAAGAATTACAGTCCCTGAATAGTAAGAATGGACCTGGCTACCATTAGGTAGAGAAATGGCTACTGGAGTGATCTTTTGTATTGAGCATAAACTGGTGAATGTGTTGGTTATGTGATCAGTAGCTCCAGTGTCTAGAATCCACTGTGTATAGGCTGTACCTGAAGAAGTAGTTTCACCATTTGCTGAAGTTCTTTCTGTATTAAGTGCCTTTGTCTGCACCATATTACTCATGTGAGGAATTGTCCCTTGCTGCTGTTGATGATGCAAGGCCTGCTGAGAAAGTTGCTGCTGCATAGACTGTTGAACCATTTCAAAAATGGTATCATACTGATTCTTAGTAAAATTTTCTTTGTTCTCCTGTTGTGTGACAGCATGATTCTGATCACCAACAACATCTGGTGTATCTTGGAACACTGCATTAGCAGCCCTATATCCACTCTTCACCTTATAACCAGGTGGATATCCATGCTTCTCAAAGCATGTATCAACAGTATGGCTTGTTTTGCCACAATGTGTACACAATCTTGAAGATGATCTGCCACGACCATTATAGTAGCTTCGTCCTCTTCCTCTATTATTGAAACGTCCTCCTCTTGTAGCCATATGTTCAACAGAGGAGTTATAGAAAACCTTTGGAGTTGCATCTGTAGTACTAGGCAATATGCCTTCAAGATGCATTTGTCTTTCCTGTTGAGTAACCAGTGAAAACACACGATTTATTGATGGAAGAGGATCCATAAGCATGATTTGGGATCTCACATGAGAATATTGCTCATTGAGTCCTTTGAGGAACCGAATTGAATAGTCCCTTTGCTTGATAGCCTTCACTTGTGAAGCAATGGTACAACATGGGTGAATACACTTGCAAGAAGGTGTTGGTTGTAAATTTTCCAACTCATCCCAAAGGATCTTAAGTTGAGTGTAAAAATCAGAAATGGACTTGTCTCCCTGATGAAGACGAAAAATCTCATCCTGCAAGTCAGAGATCCGAAAGATATCTGACTGGGAAAACCTTTCCTTGAGGTCTTTCCAAACATCAGCAGCTCTGTCCATCCATAGGATCGACTGAGAGATAGACTCAGTAATGGAGCGATGCAACCATGAAAGTACCATGGTGTTGCATCTCTCCCAAGCAGCATAGTGTTGATCAGAAATTTCAGGAACAGAAATTGAACCATTCACAAAAGAAAATTTATTCTTAGAAATCAAAGCCATAGTCATGGCCCTTGCCCATCCATGGTAGTTCTTACCGTTCATAAGCGTTGACACAAGTATGAGAGAAGGATTCTCATTAGGATGAAGGAAATAAGGACTTCCTTGATCTGCTAGATCTTGAACAGTACTCCGATTCACATTTGTTGAATTCACAGCATCAGATGCGTGATTTTGATTCCCTGGTTCACTCATTACAGGGCTCTGATTCGCCATACGAAAGGAAACTTGATCAAAGATCTTGATTCACTAGATCCAGGAAAAATCAGTGAAGAAAGAAGAAAGATCTAGAAGCGAAGAAAAGGGAAAAAGAAAAAAAAAAGGCGAATATCAGAACTCCATAATGAGCTCTGATACCATCTTAGTGTTTGGGAAAAGAGAAAGCAACTTCATTGATCAAAGATGCAAAAGTAAAAGCTAAGAATACAAGTACATCAGAGTTCCCTATATAGACCTGCAGGGAAGAAGCAGAAACCGAAAGGGAAAGGAAAAGTAGAGGACCCACGTGCTAGAGGACCACACGTTTTGTCTAACCAACTAACAAACTCTAACTAAAAGACTAACAAACTCTAACAAATAGAGAAACAAACTCTAACTAATAGTTACAACTGTAACTAACTATTAAGAGACTAATTACAAAATAATAACAATAACAATAAAACAGAAATAAATATATTCTATTACGTGAGGATTTTTTTAATGATTTATATTATTCTCTAACACATATCCTTACGCAAGAGCCCTTTAAGCCTTTGAGCTTGAAGCATGGATATTTCACATGCCCAATTTTTTTATTTTACGTGCTGTGAGGATTGAACCCGTGATCACTTAATCAATGAAACTCTGATACCACGTAAAGAACTACTTCAACCCAAAACATTAAGGTGTCGAGTGAGTATTTTTTTAATGGTTTATATTATTCTTTAACAATAACTAAACAAAGAAAGAAAGCACATTATACGTAACTGTAGGCGAATTTTGGGGTCTAATATACAATCCGCTGCTATCACACTAGAATTAGCATCTTTTGCAAATCTTTCATTCATTTCCCTGTTATGTCTTTATCATGTGCGTAACAGAAAGAAAGAGATAAACGAATTTGGTAAGTTTACCTGCTTATTTTAAAGATCTGAGCTCTGACTAGAGAATTGGTCTCGAAGCTTCGTTTTCCACGCTCCTTCCTAATATTAATATTTCATTATTTGGCCAAGTCTGCGAATATAAGATGACGATGATCATCAGTATTATATTATAAGTAATAATATTTATATATAAAAAATTCTATATTATTATTTCGCCATTTTTTTAATACCATTCTAATATATTGTTATTATCTTTCTTTAAATAAAAAAACTATATATAAAAAATAATATGATTATTTTATAAATAAAAATTTATGTAGAGTTAAATGCCGATATTTCACCACGGTTTAAGGTAGAACCTTCAATTTCTATGATAATTTCTAGACGAAAATATAAATTTCACCACCAAGGAGATATTTACTTCAATAATATGAAAGATTTTGATACGTAATTATCATTACTCATATTATTCAACATAATACAACGATAGTAATAAAACCGAAAACAACAGTAGGAGATTTGAAAGAATATGCATGGGCCTGCGGCCCCAGTTTTTTGTAAACCTGGAAGGGAGAAAAGCAGGCCCAGATAATGTTGGGCCAGGTATTTTTTTTTTTTGAAATGAACATAATGCTATTAGGTTACTCTTGCTTAATAAAAATTCAAACACTCATGAGGAATGATAGTCTCATGATGCTATACTCTTCATAATTAGAACATTCGGTGAGACCATCAAGTACATAGATAAACTGGTATGAAATTGTTCTAATTTTATTAATAGTCTACCACCATTCTGGTCCTACCCAGCTTGATTTGAATTAATTCGGTTAAAAAATAAAAAATAAAAAAAGAATATACAGTGAGGTGAATCTTAAGGTAAGCTTGGTTGACACAACTGATTTAAAAAGGAAAAAAAAAGAAAGTCCGATTAAAACTTGCGTTTCTTATGTTATAAATATATATTTTAATTCCCTAACTTGACACCCAAACATGTATTATTAGATTAATTTACTCCTACCTTTGCTTCTAAATTTACATTACTCTCATTTATACTGATTTTTGAATGACAATTCAGTAGAGAAAAGAGGAAGTTGGTATACCTTTGCTTCTAAATTTACATTACTCTCATTTATACTGATTATTCCGCAGAACAAGGCCAAATTTCTTGGCCGCATCATCAGTGGCCAGTAGTTGTCAAATGTAGATTCTTTAGAGCGATATTCTAAAACCAAATTAGAGATTACATTATTGAGACCTTCAGATCATGCTTTAATGGGTTATAATCAAGCCGTGGTTGAACTGTGTAATAATCGAACCAAAAACATTATCGATTCACGGTTCGATGAACTCAACCGGCCCTCACAACAATACAACCAAAGCATAGCCCCAAAAGCAAGCCTTTCAGTTGATCACACTATGGTGCTTCATAGGATCACACTATGTTTTTTTTTTAATTGAATACCCACACGGGTCCTTCATATTCTAAACCTGTAAACATACAAGAGCAGCGACTCACAGAAGAGCCAACTGAGCTTTTCTCCTTGAACGAATTCTCTGCAGAATTGTCTGTACTCGGTTTTGCTGGCGATATTGTGAAAGAGTGGATATAACATCTTCACTGTTGTCTGAAGTTTCACGGCTAGCAAACATCAAGGGAGACACCTCAGGCAAGAAATCAATGCCTGCCAGGTGCTGAGCCCATTTGTAAGGACGTGAAGTTCTATCATCAATAGACATTATTGCATCCCCAACAAAGAGCTTGGCTGACTGCATCACCATGTAAATAAAAACAAATGGCATATAAATATAAAGATGAAGGAATATATTAAAGAGACAGATAGATGAACAAGATGCCTAAACCTGGTGAGGAAGCTGGAGACCCGTGTCATCAGGGAATAAATTGCATAAGATGTCATTCTCACGACCATCATTAGATGCTTCGATTCCAACACATATAACATTCAACTGCACCAAGTACTCAAACTTTAGAGTCGTGAGTTTTGCAGACTCAAGAACAGAAACCTCGTCGTCATACACATGGAGAGTAACTTTAAGTGGGTGAATTTGGAATATTTCCGCCTGGTCAAGGCTCTCCTTGCCTTGAACCCTTCTTGGCCTTTTACTCCATCTCTGACCATCTTCATCATCAGGTTCATCATCTTCCAATTTGGAACTCTCCACTGTTGAGGAAATGCCTGAGTGATAAAACAACATCATAGTGAATTCCTAGATTTTCTATTTTGGATCAACGAAAATAATAAAAATGAAATTTGAAGCAGGCTCAAGATTAGAATAGTAAAATGCTTAAGCAACACCAAAGCTAAGTGATGTACACCATACACAATTACACTTTGAGAAAGATGGTAAATATTTAATCCAACTAAATCAAAGAAACATTGAGTGAAGACCGTTAATAAATATGACAGTACTTTAAATGTAGTATGATACAAACCTTGGGAGAACCTCACCCCCAAAGCTAACTCATGAGGTAGGAGAACCCAAAGTTCATATAAACCCCACACTAAAACCTTATGTTTCCGATATGGGACTCCAAGTCCCATACCTTGGAGTAGGATCCTAACATTTCACTATGCTCCGCAACCCCGGTGCCCACACGGGCTGGCTTTGCACTAGTCTTTTACTAGCCCTGGGGTAACACTACAATGTCAACGTCACCACCTACACCGCTCGATTGCAACCAAGAGACATAGTGAAAGGCTCTGATACCAATTGATATTAACCTTGGCAGAGCCTCACCCCAAAAGCTAGCTCATGAGGTAGGAGAGCCCAAAGTCCATATAAACCCCACACCCTTATGTTTATCCGATGTGGGACTCCAAGTCCCATACCTTGGAGTACGATCATAACATCATAATAAACTTCTTTTCTTTTTCTCATTATTCTGTTATTAGTATTGAAACTATTTATCACCTATTTTTAGCAGCTAATATCCTGAATAATATATTGGAGTAATTTTTGGTTTGAAGTTGAATCATCGAAACGACACTGAAAAATTGAAGTTTACAATCCTATCTCATTAGAAACAGTGAAGCTTCAAAAGTACAGGATAACAGAGAATCCATAGAATGCTAGAATTGACACATCAACTCTCAATTACCAGTGTCCTTGCGAGCTTGATGGTGGGCAAAAGCTTGAGCATCTTTCAGGCTTCCTATAATCTCCAAATCTATGGATTCTCCAAATGCCTCCTTTTGAGCTAACAGCTGTGAGTAAATCACATAAAGAGGTGGCGGAAGCAACTCTGCTGAATGATGCCGCTTTAGTTTCTTGGTATCCTGAACTCCTAGTTGGTTTTGTACAGGCAAGGATGCTTTCTTAAGAGACTTGAGATGTGACGGGAGACTTGATAAGAACTTCTTTCGATTTGCAATTGTCTCCAAAAAACTTTTCTTTTGTTGTTCTAGTTTCTCACGAAGTTTGCAGAGCTCTTTGCGCTGGTACAAAATTATAAATATGAAGTATGAGCATATTTATTGCTATTCACAAGAAAACACAAAGAATGCAGATTACTATCGCAAGCTTTAAAGATAAATGAATGATAAAAAGAACTTCTCAACTTTAACACAATAAAGCTAGATGCTTATTAGAAGACTAAAATAAATGCCCACACTCATTTACAGGTAAGTGCAATATATAACTTGCTCTCGGTCTCTATCAACAGAACATCAAGTAAAGTAAGGTGCCATAAAACTCCCGCTCTGCACAGAGTCACAGCTCTCCTTCAAGTAAAGTAATTCAATCTAATGATAAAATGTCTACATGTTTCAGAGACACATTAACACAAGGCCACCATCTATGTACCCTAAACTCCTTATTTTACTCTAAGGGAAACTAGTCTATTAATACAATAATTTTTGCTGGAGGCAGAGGCATCCATGAACATGACAGTACAATTTGATTTGCAGACAAAGGTGAGTCCTGCAATTCTCCAAACAACAAAATCCTAAGTCTCTGAACTCTTAGATCATAAAAACTCTGATGCAATATGTCGAGAATCAAATATCCTAAGAAGCTCAATGTAAGCGGGCTGCACCCAAGGAGCGGATTATTGTGGCTGAAAGGTCGCTGGTTCGATTCTTAGGTGAAGCACCTTGGGATCAGCGGTAAAAATCTTCACGCTCTATGCCGCGAAGGGGATTAGTCTCGTCCAAATGGATGAGGACACCACTAGAAACCCAAAACAAAGAGGCTCAATGTAATATACATTGCATTTTTTCTATGAGCACTTATTCCTAAGGCTTCAACAACTACAATCTACATACGTAATTCCCAAATTCAGTAAACGAAAGCAAATGATCACCTGAAATAGCTCAAAATTGAGCCTCGTAAGCATGAGATTATGGGCACTATGATTTGACAAAACAGAGCCCTTGATATGTAGCGGCACATCACGAAAAAACTCTTCCTCGTTTACCAGCTCAATCTCGGGACATTTCGACTTGAAATCATTGCAAGCCTTTATTGCTTTAACATAGTGACTTTTCTCATACATCAGGTTATGAAGCTGCTGTGTTGTGAAATCCAAAGGTTCCTTTGCACAATCCGTTTCAGTTTTCACAAGCTCTTCCTCCACCAAGATACAACGATTCACCTGGGGAAAAAAAAACACCACATTGTTAAAATTTGAAGTTAGTTGTAAATAAACCCTAAGTGGAGGAGTGTGGTGAGGGACCTGGCGGAGAGTGACCAAGTGGAGGAACATTTGAGTGACGAGCTCTCTCATTCTGAGGAATGGTTTGGGTTTGCATTGATTCTTAATAGAGAGAATATCGGCGATGATGTTCTCTACTGAAACCTTAGTGTTTTGCAACAATTCGTAGGGAGATTCCTCATCCGAACGCGGAAACCCTAGCTCGTCTTTGTCGTCGTTTACCACCTGAACGACAACCTCCTCCTCCTTCTCTGTTCTATCACCGTCTTCCATTATTCTCTGCGGCGATAACGAATCAGTAGTGTTTTCGGATCGCTCTCTCTAAGCGCGGGTTCTTCCTTTGCTGTCGAAACAAACATTTCATGACAATAACAAAATTGAACTTTTTAGTGTATGTTTAGCGAGTTCACTGTCACTTTGTGTCATTTTTTAATAAATTATGTAGTTTTGGTGTATTTTACTTTAATTTTATTTATAAAATTTGAAAAAAAAAGGGAGAATGTAAAATTCAATGTAATTTCATTAAAAATGATATAACTTAAAATGATAAATATTTTTTTACATATTTAATTCACCATTAAATTAATATTTTATCTCTCCTCAAAAACTTTTTAACATTGGAAAAAATTTTTTGCAAAATAAATTATGAAAAAAATCATGTAATAGGTAATTATGTGCGGAAAATAAAAATAATAAGGTAATTATGTGCTCTAAAAATAATAATTATTTTTTTAAAATCTATTCTTAAACAATTGTGAAAAACATTTGTTTTGAAAATAAATCATTTTAAAAACACATAAATTGACAATTGTTTTGGATTTTTTTGCCAACAATTCAAAAAAATAATGTAACTATTTCTTATGGATATGTTTGTAACTGTTTGTAACTATGGTAAAGTTGACTATTGTTTTGGGAGGAAGGATATTCTTACTAACAAAATTTTTTACTATCAACTCACGATCTATCTAATCACCATTAGATCAACATTTTCTCTTTTTTTAATTTTTTTTTAACATTCTCTCTTTGATTTAATGGTGATTAGATAGGTAGTAAGTTGGTAGTAGAAAATTTTAATTATTTTGGATTCCTTATAATGCAAAAATAATGTAAGTGTTTCTCATGGATAGGTTTGGAACTATGATAAAGTTGTTCTTTATAATATATGGCTATAGGTTTGAATTGGAAAAAGTACAAAATAATTATTTTTTTTTGCTGAATTTTTTTTATTTTTTTTGGTATACAAATTTTTCATCATCAGAAGAGTCCATATTCATAATGATTTGCTAAAAAAAATTTATAATAATAATTTTGGGGCTCAAAAGTTTTTGATTCTTGTTGATATATAATTTTTTTAAACTTTTAATTTCAAGTTAATTTTTTTCAAATTTTAATATTAATTTACTTATTAATTATGTCCAGTTATGAAAAAAGAGAGAAAAAAAATGTCAAGATTATTATACTTTATAAATGATAGAATATAAATTAAATTAAATAATCCAAAAAATAAGGCATATAACATTTGATGCTTTTGAACAGGGTCACTTAAATCTTAAAAGCACCAAATGTTACATACCTTCGTCTTCTTTTTTACATAAACATTGATAATATGGTCATCGCCGATACCGACTACGAAGGTGCTGCTATCGAAGCCCTTGGTTCTCTGTTCAAGGTCACCCAAGTCTTTCTCTGGTTAGTCCTCACACTCTACTCTTTTTCTCTCTGTTTTGCTATGCACTCACAAAAACGAGGTTTTACTTACCTAAAACCCTTTTCTTCTATTTTCCACAGGGATGATGGCTCGCGGGTTTCGTTATCAGCTGAACGCTCCGTGAGTTTATCTTTTCTTACATGCTTGCTTGTTAACTGAACATTTATAGTTACCGTGTTTGATATCTGCTATGGGTTTCTTGTATATTAGAAATTGGCTGAAGTTGATGACAATGACAATGACGGTTCTGACCTCGTTCCTGGCAAGTGCTTCTGATTCTTCTTTTGAACACTCTTTGCTCTTAATTTGGACATTGTTTGTGTTTATTTGTTAGAGAATAAAATAAAATCATTAAAAAGCCGATCACTAACACCTTTAACTTTTAGGTTGAATTGGTTCTTTATATGGTATCAGAGTTTTAGTGACTATAAGGCTGCGAGTTCGATCCTCATCGCCCCCCATTTTCAAGTGGAATTAAGAAAAATACAAGGCAGACAAAAAAAGAGAGCTTATGTAGCACAAGGCAGAATGGGCTTGTGCTATATATACGCTTCAAGTCCAAATCCCTCTTGTGTGAGGGGATGTGTTAAAGAATAGAAAAAAGCATTAAAAAACCCATCATCTAACACCTTAAGGTTTTAGGTTGAATTGGTTCTTTACATTATTTCACCGAAAATTACTTGTTAACTCTGAAAATGGTGCTTTAATCATCAAATTGTTTTCTCATGCGTGGAGAATTTATGTAATAATTTATTTATTTATTTATTTGTTTATTTATTTAGTTTGCCTTGTGTTTTCTGCAGATTGGAGTGACCTTATTCTACCTGAGGATTTGGAACTTACCAGAGAGATGAGTGAATTGGGGCTTCCTGTTTCCTTTCAGACAAATAAGGAGGTAGGCATACGGATAAAAATATTTTCCTGAAATGCTTTGATTGAAGGTTGCTTGTTATTAAGATTTGGTCAGAAAGGGTGAGAAAATGTAAGAAAGCGGAAAGAGAGAGAATTCTGAAGAGTAAACACTATAATAGAGCCTTTTTACTGTCTCAGCTATGAGTCAGCACCCTAACTAATCTGTAACCAAAATATAACAGAAAGGGAAATCTAATTAACAGATTAGAGTGTGAGTAATCTAATACATCCAGAACTAACAATAACAAATAACCGAAGCTAAAGCTGTATGTTAATACTTTCTTTTATGTGGGTTCATCGAGTGCCGACCCTAATTAGTTTAGGATAAAAGACAATGTTGATGTTGATGTTCATGCTTTAATGGAAGGTTTGCATAAGCAATATCTGCAGAGTGGCAATGCTCAAGCTCAGGCAAACTCAATATGAATAAGTTATAAAAGTGAGCCTGTTTTCTTGGCTCAAGGTGGGCTCACTAGCTGTCGAGCTTGATAATGAGCTCCATTAGCCAAGCTCAAATTCTATACCAATTGAACCACTTGAAGTTTAGAGAGTAAATCTGATAAGATGAATTGTGTGTCTATAACAGTCCACACACAGTCTCTATATATTCCTACAAAAGAATTAATTTTAATTTTCTTACAACAAGTATACATCATCACTTATTCTCCTCTATTATTCATGTTTTGCTTTGTATATACCATTAGATTATTACTTTCGAAGTTCCATTAATTATGTCTTGTCGTAGAAAAGAGGACCAGTAAAAGGCAAAAGAAAGGGTACACGTTCAAAGCATCCGCGTACTTGTCACAATCCTGTAGATGAAACTCTATATGAAGATAGTGGGGAGGAGGTTGTATCTTCTGCTAAATTTCATGATAAAACAAGCATTTCTTTATCTTTTGTATCAATGCTGGGCCAAAGTGAATCATCTTACTGTGATGGTGTGGTGGAGTTTGATATGACCCAATGTCCTTCAGGTGAAGGAGCTAATTCAGCATGCTGTACTGGGTTTAATAATGATGTTTCCAGGGAGAAAAATAATGATAATATAAATGAGGCAGCAACTAATGATACCCAGGATGGTGACTTTTTAATCAGCAAAAATTGTGTTGATTTGAAAATTACACCAGCTTCAGATATTGGAGTCTGTGCTGGAAGCCATTTGACAGGTGCTGGTGTCAATCATCGTGGGATAGAATATGGTGAAAGCTTGACTGACGATGAATGTGTTGAATTTTCACCAAAAGATACAGATTGTGAGACTATTTGCTACGATGATGGTGCTGCCACTTGGCAACCACAAGCTAATGGATCTGAATCGCTTCCCATGAGTTCAGAGGGGGTTGATTGTGACAGAATTGATGTGTCAAATAATTGTGGTGAACTTGGAGATTGGATGGTGTGCTGGGATACTTTCTATATGAGAAAATACTTCTATAATATCAAAACACACTCTTCTACTTGGGATCCACCCTCAGGAATGGAGCATCTAGCAATTGGTGGGTGTACTGATACAGATGATAGTGAAGCTTTAAAGGCAGTAGAGGAGGGTGGAATACAAAATAACACTAAACCACCTGAGGAAACCTTGATTGAAAATAATTTAGAAGGAAAGCAACATGAAGAGTATTCAGCTGGGATTGGACTTGCTACTGGCAATTTGGTCTCGGATATCACTACAAATAGTGATGACCAATCTCTTGATCGTTCAGATGAGTCTCTTGAGAGAAGTAGTTGCAATGATGGATTTTCATGTTGCTCGGCATCAAATACCCTGGATCATATAATTAGGTATTTCATGTTCTAGTTTTAATTCAATGATAAATGTAATCAATGCTTCTCTGTAGACTATTATCAAATCATTTTGGAAAAAAATTATTTGTATGAAAATTTTACTCATTGCAACATTAAACTAAAGCTGATTGGTCTTGACAAGGTTTGCAGCTTGCAATATAAATGCTGAACCATATACTTTTTGGCTTCTAAATATGACTAATGGGACTATACTTTTCCTAGATAGCTAATATAAATTGCAAAGTTGACAAAGCCTTTCAATATTAAAAACATCTAGAAGAGTAAGAAACTGGCTCTCTTAAAAGCTTAATTTATTAGGTGAGATCCCACAAATTAGCACAGATCCACTCAAAGAAGCTTAATTTTTTTTTTATAATTTTATTGCAGGAGAAGAGATGGCAAGAATCAAAATACTAACTACTTAAATGGTCTATATCTCTAACAGGAAGAATAACATGAAAATGCATGTTTCAACTTGCATTTCTGATTTTTATATTTTACTTGCTCTCCTAACAATTGATATGATTTGCAGCTCTAATGAAAGACACATCCAAGCAGCATCAGTGGTTAATCATACACCCATGGAAAACATGGTAATTGATGTGTCTGGATTGGATACTAAATCTGATCCTTTGATGTCAAAACCGGAAAAGAAAGTGAAAAGAAGACAAAGGCAGAGAAAATTCTATAATGAAACTGAAGGTTCGTAACAAACACTTGTTAACTGCTTATACCAAAGTCTGGCTTCTGCAATACAGTTGCTATTCTACTAAATCTCTTAGCTAGTTGGCTCCACTTTTATGACAACATTTTCTACTAGGAGTCAAATGCATATAATACTTGATAGAGGCTTATATGATTGTTTTTCTGTTCTAGGAGTCAAATACCTAGGATACTGAATAGATGCTTGTATGATTGATAAAAACTAACTTTCTGATGTCACGTGAGATATTAATGCCTAAATATAGATTTTGTTCAGTGGTTGCATGTTGTTGAAAGTTGACAGCTATTACCCTTGTAATAAACCATTTTTGCATTTTGCAGATCTTCACTTTCAAGAAATGCCTGAAGCATATAATGCTTCAATTGGAAAATATTGGTGTCAGAGGTATGTCTTATTCTCTAGATTTGATGATGGTATAAAAATGGATGAGGAAGGATGGTTTTCTGTCACTCCAGAGCCTATTGCTCAGCATCATGCAGTGCGTTGTGCTAGTGGCATGATAATTGACTGTTTCACTGGCGTAGGTGGGAATGCTATCCAATTTGCACGACGGTGAGTAGTGATTACTAATCAGTCACTTGTTGCTAGCCAATGAATTCATTTTAGCTTTTGGTGACCTTGATAGACAATGTTTACTAGATCTTTTATATTTGCCAAGCTCATAGAAAGACTTGTATTTTTCCAAGTAAGAAAACAAAGTAAAAATTTATTTAATATTTATCTATTGTTTCAGCAAGTTGAATAGCATTAAGATAACAGAGCGAGGGAGAAACTTCAAATATGTTCTTTGGTTTGTTATTATCTTCTCATTTATGCGCACTGCCTCCTTGTGTTCCAAGTTGCCTTGGATTCTGTATGATGATACCCTGTAGGTCTACCTTTGAGTGCCTTCATGTTCTCAAGGGTTAGTCCATGGCTGCAAAATCACCCTTCATTTTTTTGACCTGATATTATATATTTTCATTTCAATAAATGGTTTTTGTTTTGATTGGATCGTCCACCTGTTGATTTCCAAATTTACTTCTTAAACACTTTATTTTTATATAAATTTCTGATGGAGTCACCTAAAGCCTTCAGTGAACAATATTTGGATGTGATTCTTATCCTCCTGCCTTTAGTTTATTTTAGGTTGAAATTATTCTGTAGGTCCTTATAGTTTTTTTGAATTTTTAATTTTAAATACGTCCCTATAGTTTAAATTTTTTTAACGGAGTCCTTATACTTTTAAATTGTTTTAAATAGGTCCCTACTTACTAACGACCATTAACTTTTGGTAAACTATAAGATCTTATTTAAAAACTCAAATAAAGTATAAGGACTTGTTCAATTTTGCTTTGTGTAGTTTAGATCTATCTAATTTATTTAGATTTTCAAATAGATCCTTATAGTTTAGCAAATCTTGATGGAGTCTTAATGACTCATAGCGAATAAGGGCTCATTTAAAATATTTTAGAAATACAGGAACCTGTTAAGAACTTTTAAACTATAGGAACTTATTTAAAATTTACTGAAACTATAGGGATCTAGAAGTAATTTAATCTTTATTTTATGTATGGTATTCTGCTTTATAGTCTATTAATTGCCAACGTTCATTTCATATGATTGTTAATTACAACTGGGTGACGAGATAACAAAATTTGTCGTTTTATCTAGTCAAGTGATTCTGGATCCTTAGAGTAATTCCATTATAAAACAGTATTCAAGTTAAATTTTTCGATTAAGTAGGTATGATGTAATTTTGGTCCAATACTCAGGTCTTCCTCTGAGATATTTTATTCTTCTTTTTCTTCTGTGAAAATGATGGTTACTTGGCAATAATTATTTGATTTACAGGTGCAGACATGTAATTGCAATTGATATCGATCCATTGAAGATTGACTATGCTAGGCATAATGCTGCTATTTATGGTGTGGATGATCAAATTGACTTCATAATGGGTGACTTCTTCCTCTTGGCACCAAAGTTAAAGGTGCTAAAGTTTCCAGATTACATACTTTGGTGTTATTATTTTATCCTACTGAACATATTTTATCCTCACCTGTACCCTGATCACTGCTTTGACCTCCTTGTTTGTCCTCTTCTTACCTCTTTTCCTGAAAATATGTTGAATGGCTTCTCCAGGAAGAGGTTAATATTTCCTTGAAAAATCAATTGATCGCTGTGATTGTGATACTAGATATAATATAACATTGTATCAAATCATAAAAAAAAACCTGTGTGAATCTTTGTAAAAAAAGACACAGAGAGGGAGGGGGAAGAAGTCATGGGTGGGTTACCCATGAACCTTTCTCAAGAATCTCAACCTACTGAAGTGAGTGTATGTAAGAAAGTTGTGCTTCATTGTTTTCTGAATCTGCTCTTTGCTTGTGGTAATAGACTTGTGTGCCTCGAGGAATGGTACATCTGCCATCTTATTTCCCTGCCTTTTCCCCTGATTTATTGGTTATTCCTCTTGCACATAATATGGTGTCACCTTTGCAATTTTATATAGAATTGGATGACAATGAGGGAGTGGGTTTGATACTATACTCTGAATGCTGAAATGTGGTTGTAAAAAAGCCAAAATTTGTAAATTGTGTTGCAGAAGTACTAGTAAACATACTTACAGAAGTAACGTATTGATAAAAACTACACTTATTATCCTAACAATTGATTTTAAATACTTGAATTTCAGAAAGTAAATCTAATTGGGTGAATTTGTGTGTCCATAGCAGACAATTCTCTGACCAAGTAGTCAAGGTCTCCAAGATTAAATTATTACCGCTCCCACTCTTCTAATGAAGCTTTTGGAATTGTTTATGAAAAAATATGTCTTGCAGGCTGATACTGTTTTCTTATCTCCACCTTGGGGGGGACCTGATTATGCCAAGGTTAGGACTTATGACATGAAGACAATGCTTAGACCACATGATGGGTGGGTAGATGCTTGTCTTTTTGCTTTATTTTTCCATTTTTGCTTAAATCATTTACTATTCTTCAAGATTAAATCATTTACCCTCTCCTTTTTGCTTAATTTTATCTTCTAGTCAGATATATTAACTTTTTTTTTTTGGTACATAGATGCATAACTTTTTACTTTCCCGTTTTAACTGGATGCTTGTCTTTTTTCTTTAATTTTCCTCTTAAATTTTATCTTCTAGTTAGATAAAAACTCTTTTTTGGTACATGGATACATAACTTTTTTACCCTCCCGTTTTAACTCAATGGCATTGAGTCAATGCTGCTTCTGTGTAGATATACTGTGTTCAATGTTGCGAAAGAGATTGCTTCGAGAGTTGTCATGTTCCTTCCAAGAAATATCAATTTCAACCAATTGGCGGAGTTATCTCTATCTGCCTGTCCACAATGGTCGTTAGAGGTAATTTAAAGTTTTATTTCTATTTGACATGCTTTATTTTGGATGTGTGATCTCTAAAGACCCCGTATCTATAGTGCAAAGGGTGTTGTGATGAACTTTGAGATAAAGTTGTGTCGTACATAATTAGATTATTGTGTTTTTTATGGGCTTAAGAGGTGTTACAGAATAAATAAGAGTAGTGGATGTAATGTCATGAATCATTATTTAGGTGTATAATGTGGTAACTCTTTGTCTTTGTCTTCCGTTAACTAAAGTTCATGATGTTCAACTTCCCACAAGTGTCCTGTTAGAGGGTTTGAGAACCTTTAGTTTGGAGGACGATGCTAGGAAAAGAATGAAAAGAAAGCAATATAGGCTGTACGTTGGGCGTATTAAGCTTAGGAGATATGAACAGGATGACATCTCATTAACCTTGATTTTTTTTTTTCCCTTTGGGGTCCAAGAATTTTATATGATTTTGTTATGCAAATACTGTAGAAACTGCTCTGTGGTTTAATTTGAACTTCAGCTGCTTAGATCTGCTGAGATATTTATCGTATAAAATTGATTAAAACTAAAAACACAGGCTTGGCTGGCTGTTGCTTTAACCCTTCTTAAACGAGTTGCGACAAAAAATGTAAAATGGGAGAAAAGGAAGCAAGGCACACTATGGTTCTCAATGTTACCTTCGCCATTGTTATTATGCGAAGCATAATAATAACAAATGGGAGGACAAAAATCATTTACCTGTGTGTTAGAAAAAATCATATGTAGGACCCACGTTGGCACGAAAATCGAAGAGTGTGTAGGAAAATTCCAATTATGATGTTAAATGAGAATTATAAAACCCAATAACAAATGGGAGGTTTATTATTATGTTTTTAGTGAAATGTTATATTTACAAACTCTTACAAACTACATTAAGTATGACCAGTCATACTTGGTGTAATTTGTAAAAAAAAATTTGTAAACGGGTTCTTCTATGCCATCATTGTATTCTTTGGTAGCTTATTATATATCATTCCCTAGTATATTAACCCTTTCGTCTATCATGGTTCCAGGTGGAGAAAGTTTATTTAAATGGAAAATTGAAGGCGATCACTGCTTATTTCAGTGATACAGCAGTTGGAGGGTGCTGAGTTAAACACTTTCACTTCTGCCTCAGGTGAATTAAGGATATAATACCCTGCGGGGACCAAAAAAAAAAATCACTAGATGAGGTGATTTTGAAGTTACGCTCCTGGTATTTGATACACCTTCCTGAGCCAATTTAGCTCAGTCTCCAAAATAATCCCCTGCGGATTGTATATACTGCATTTATTTGCCAGGGGAAGAGAATAGTTCCCACAGTTTAGCATGGAGCTAAAAAAGATGGGTTACTAACGACAAAACTTAATCGTTCATGAAGCAGGTTCCATCCATGATGTTGAGATCTAAGGGGGAAAACTAGGACCCATATTGGGGCCCATTGTAAATGAGGATCAATTTCCGTCTTAGGAATCTTTGCAATTTTGTATTGAACGATTTTACGCTCAATTTAAAGTTTTGCCCATTATTAGTCATCTTTTTTTGCCTTATTTTTGTCTTAAAAGTTGCCAGGTAGCTTTTGCCATTGTGCAAAATTGATTCAATTTATTCCTTGTGATTGGTGAGTAGTGGGACCAAGGTAAAATAAATGACAATCGTATGTTTAGGAAGGTTATGCCTCAACTTTAAATTGAACAACACTCCTTTCAAGAACTTTAATGCACAATCTGCGCAAAAGTCATTTTTCATATATTCATCAATTCACTTTTTACTAATTCATTCATAATTATCTATTCTCTATTATTTCAACGCCAACAAGATTAAAAGAAGCTTGTGAACCAAGATTTGCCAGAATAGCATTAGAAGTTCTAGCCTAGGTCCCATTCGATGGGATCGGAATGGCATATGAGCAAGTGATAGTGTTCACGTTACCGAGTCTTGTGAACTCAATTTCTTTATGGGTTTATCATCTATCATTTAACATGATCACAAAAAGTTTTCTACACTCATAACATTTTGCGGGGCCCATAGCAAAAACAAAAAAAAATCCGGTAAATAAAATGAATTTTTATAACATAACATAATATTTTTCCGAACAAGTGATAGTGTTCACGTTACCGAGTCTTGTGAACTCGATTTCTTTATATGGGAAACAGTTAATTCAACCATTGGCTTAAGAGTAGAGCCGGATAACATGCTCTAATTATGGCCTTTGAATATCACCGAATGAATGCTTTAATTGTGCTTTGCTACCCCAAAAGAAAAAGATCTGATTATAAATATGACAAGCTGCATTAATTTTTGCAGAGATTAATGTCAGAGTCGGGCACATGCATAAGACTTCCAGCTTACAAATAGGAACCACAGTTTTTTATTTTTCTAATTTTTTTAATTAATAAGGAAAAATGGATTCAAAGAGTTGAAATTTTGTCGTGACCGAATGATATTGTCGGCAACTGTTCCCTGTTGTTTTTAACGGAGACAGCAACCCAAAACGAACCCTTTTTTTTTTTTTTTTTTCGTTTGTCCTTTCTTACTATGATGCCAAAAATACAATTTAGGGAGCACGAAATTATGCTTCCCACCCACCTCATATTAACACTTCCAACATATTTTTTTTATGATCTCATTTTGTCATTTTCAGCAATAATTGGTTCGTTCTTTTTGAAAGAAACAAATATATCTTATAAATAATTTTAGTAAACAATTGAGTGATTTTTATCTACAAAAATTGAGTGATTTTATACTGTAAGGAAATAGGTAAAAAAAAAATGAACTCTTTTTGGCCTTAATTTTAAAACCTAAATATTTATGTACGATAATAAATTTTTAAAATAAAGTTATATGCCATTAAGCAATATTTTTTTTTTAATTTTTCACAAAATTATTCTAAAACTTAATTTGTTTGAAACTTTATTTTGAATGAAATAAATAATAATTGCTGACTTCTGATTTCGTTCCCGAAATCATAATCGCATAGAGAACTTATTGATTTATTTAGAGTTAAAAACATATAACGGGCATCACTAGGGTTAACCTAGTGGTTGATTTATTTGGAGCTAATTTTTGAAAAAACATATACACGGACACGGACATGCTCGGACACGCGTCCGACACGCAGGGTTAACTCTCCGACACGTTCCGACACGCAGTCAATATTTGTCAACAGACACGTTCGGACACGTTCGGACACGTTTTTTTATTTTTTATTTTATTTTTTTAATCTTAATTTTATTTTTTTAATCTTAATTTTATTTTAATAACTAAATATAAAAGAAATAATTTATAAATTGTTATGAAATTTGAC
Organism: Gastrolobium villosum; assembly: GCA_032173675.1. Lineage (NCBI taxonomy): Eukaryota > Viridiplantae > Streptophyta > Magnoliopsida > Fabales > Fabaceae > Gastrolobium > Gastrolobium villosum. Next base: position 110,650 of record JAVKPL010000997.1, read on the forward strand.
ATTAAAAATAAATAAAGTACGAAAAATTATTTATACTTATATTTATGTTATGAAATTTAAATATTTGTTGGATATGTGTTATGTATTAAATAAAAATTATATTATATATATTAAAATTTTTATTTAATATGTCCCAACGTGTCGAAATATGTAGGGTGTTGTGTTTAATGCATCATTGGTGTGAGGTGTGTGTGTGTTAGGAGAGTATGTAGTGTAGGGTGTTGTGTTTAATTCTTTGTAACTTCAAAAAAAAAAAAAAAACATACACGGGCTATGTAATAAAAGAAAAACCAACCAACCAACAAGGACATAATTGGCAACCAACAAAGGTGGACATAATTAGCTAAGGTTTGGTCCATATCCCACAACGATGTGGATTCAAAGCCGAGGCGAAGGATTTATTAGTGGGGAGATTAGAGAGTCTTTTCTGATCCTAATGAAATAATGGTGTTTAACCCCATTTAAAAATAGCATACATAAACTAAAATCTAAAATATAAAGGCTAAAAATTAAGAAATAAATGCACCTTATTAATCATTTATTACAGGTTTGTCATAAAAGATATATGAATTCGAATTCAAGTAACAGGTTTATAATAAATGAAAAATTACGATGTAAGCCAACTATTTTTTAATAAGGAAGACTACAATTTAATTCAATGCGAAATAACTTTACCAAGGTCTCAAATTTAGTTAATGCACGGCCAATATCTAACATTTGGTTAACTTAATGAGTTCTTGTCGTTTAGTTCAAAATTTATAAATTCTAATTATAACGAGGTACCAAATTAATATAACAAGTAATGACCACTGATTATTTGGTCCCCCATAATAAGTTGCATTAAAAAGAAATGTTCAGCAACGCGATAACCTAAAAAGTAATCCTACTTTAATCCGAAAATTGGAAAGAATGGTTATAGTGGCAATCAAGTAGGACCTGTGGACCCATAACGGTAAACTGCATGCCTGTCATAATCATCATTATCATACTATTAGTCCTCTAATTTAGATATCAAAAGACAATAATACCCTCCATAATTCACCCTTCCGAGAGGCACCGAACCAAAAGAAAGATGGACCTTATGGTTATTTCTTACGCAGTCAAATTCCACGGTCAAGAGTAATCAGGATCATATACCCCACAGATCGCACTTTGATTAACAAAAACGAAAATAAAGCACATAAAAATTCCCCTCAAAGGACACACGTAAAGTCTCCTTCACGGGAAAAACTCACCGGATCATTGAATTCGGTGCTTTTTTATTTTGGCAATGCTCTTCTCATATTATTGGAGATAAGGGAACTCTTCTACACACTTAAATTCATGATGAGACTCACACATAAAAAATAAAAAGAAATTATTACACACAAAACGAACTCTCACTAACATGAGTAAAGTTCTCCTACAACATAAGAATTCTTTTTCCCTTATTTTTAAAACAAAAGGAGAATATTGTTTTTTTTTAAAAGGCACTGTTTATAAATATTTTCTATAAATTACATGGTAATGGTCATACTTAGAGTGAGTAGTTTGTAAACAAATTTTTTTGTAAGTATAACCTTTTTTTAGGAAAAAGATTGTAATAATCAAGTTGTGTTATTACCATGTTACTACCAATCAATCTCACCGTTAGATCGATTATGTGAATTCAATTGTTATATTTATTTCTATCTTTGTATGGTCATGATTTCCCAAATTTAATACTTTATATTTATTTTCATCTTTGTATGATTATGATTCACCATATTTAAAGTGAAATCCTACAAAGATGAAAATAAATATAACCGTTGGATCAACATAATCGATCTAACGGTGAGATTGATTGATAGTAACATGGTAGTAACACAACTTGATTGTTATAATATCCTTCCCATTTTTTTTTATCCATAATTTTTTTAGGGAAAGGATATTATAACAACCAAGTTGTGTTACTACCCATCAATCTCACCGTTAGATCGATTATGTTAATCGAATGGTTATATTTATTTCCATCTTTTTATGGTAATGATTTCCCAAATTTAATACTTTATATTTATTTCCTCCTTTGTATGGTTATAATTTTTCATATTTAATTCTTTCACTTTAAATATGAGGAATCATAACCATACAAAGATGAAAATAAATATAAGCGTTGGATCAACATGATCGATCTAACAGTGAGATTGATTTGTAGTAACATGGTAGTCTATGTAGCACCGATACTGACACGGGACACGTGACACGTGACACGATACGACACAACACTCGGACACATTAATTCTAAAAAATGTTAGATTTCGACACGTTAGAACACATTTTGATATTAAATAATATTTTTAATTTATGTGGTGTATATTATATTTAATATTCAATAATTTAATAAAAAATGAATCTAAACTTATAATATTCATGAATTTTGCACACAAAAAAACATAAGATATCACAAATATTTATGTTAAACTCAATAAAATAGTAATCGTAATCCAACGAATCTAATAGTTGGAATTAAAAATTCAACGCAATGTAACCTTTAAACACTTTTCTTAAATTTCTATAACGTGTGTTTGAGTGTCGGGGAGTGTCCGAGAGTGTCGGACACGACACATCAGTATTTTTGAAGTGTCGGTGCTCCATAGATGGAAGTACACAACTTGATTGTTACAATATCCTTCCCTATTTTTTTATATTTCTTTTTAAATTCTATTTTTATTTTTTTATTTTAGTAAACTGAGAGTTTTTCTCCACCTTCACAATAAATGTTTGTCTCTTTGTATGTCTATTAGACACGCCTACGAGTCTAACCAATAGACTATGACTCACTCCATCACGTTCATGTAGAAATAGAACATATTGCTTTGCCACATGTCATTATCATTGAAAAATGGTTGTTTTAGCTTAGATTAGCATAGACACAGAGGCACATATTATTTGAGTCAAAACGACAATGACATGTTAAAAGTTTTAAAACCACGATACGCGTTGCTCTTCTTATTACTAAATAGTAGTACCCGCCATATTTAATGTATCTCTCACTCTCTCTGTGTGTGTAAGAGTGAGTGTGTGTGGTTGTTGTTTTTCTCTCTGCTAAATGCAAATGCAAATGCGAAAGCGATTCAATGTTAGTTGAGAATGCGGGAGTTAGGGTTTCAGGAACGGAGGTCGTGGAGGCGTGCGGGTTTAAGAAGAGGTGGCGGTGGTGGCGGCGGCGATACCAGCCCTGACTCTGTCATCTTCACTCTTGAATCCAACTTGAGTCTCTTCTCCTCTGCTTCAGCTAGCGTCGATCGCTGTTCCTTTGCATCGGACGCTCACGATCATGACTCTTTAGCCTCCGAAATCTCACTGGTACATGCAATATTAATGCGTAACTCTTTCTGCATCTGAATCATTGTGTAATAATTGGAATTTTGGAAAAATGAAATTGAGTTTCTGAGTTCTGACACTATGAAAATGATGAGAGCATCTCGTGGTTCTGTTTGATTGCAGCAATTGGCAGGGCATGAGCAGGAGGGTGATTTTGCTCCGAGCGAGAGCTGGAGCGGTCCAGATCCAGATCCGGATCTGGATCCGAACAAGCAACAACATGCAGATGCAACACACAAGAAGCAGCACCAAAGTCGTTTCTCTGGGAAGGGAGAAAAGGCAAAAGGTGCGTTATGTTTAATATTAACATGCACTTCACTTCCACTTTTTATTTTGTTTTATTTGAAAAAACAAAGATAAAGTGAACTCTGTTGCACTATCCACATCGCAGTTCAAAAGGAAGACAGTGATGGTGACACTGAAGACGGGAATCAACTCTTGGAATTTGATTCAGCAAGAAGCTCTTTCTCTCTAGCTCTCAAAGGTACCTACTAAATTTATAAATTTGCAAATCGAGTTTTTTTTTTTTTTTTTTTTTAAGTTTGTTTTCCATTGAAGAATGTCAGGATCGGAGATCAAGATCAAGATCTGAGGCCTTGTTCAAGAAGCATGATAGGCGAAGGCCTGCTTCGTTAGATCTGAACAATGCCATTGCCACTGTTTCTTCTCCTCGCTTAGGAGTAATGAAGAAGAGCAACATTTCGACTCGAAGGTCCGGCTCTGGTTCTGGCTCTGGCTCTGGAACTTTCCCGAGTCCTGGAACGCCGAATTATCGTCAAGCTGGTGTTGCAATGCAAAAGGGTTGGAGCTCTGAGCGAGTTCCTTTGCATACAAATGCTGCACGCAAGCAGGTTGGTGCGGCTCTGTTGCCTTTAAACAATGGGAGAACGTTGCCATCTAAATGGGAAGATGCTGAGAGGTGGATTCTCAGTCCTGTATCAGGTGATGCCACTGGGAAGGCCTCACTTCCACCACCGCAGAGGAGGCCAAAGTCAAAGAGTGGTCCACTTGGCCCCCCTGCTGTTGCTTATTATTCGTTGTATTCCCCAGCAGGGCCATTGTTTGATGGGGGGAATGCAGGGAATTTTATGGCAGCTTCTCCGTTTTCTGCTGCTGTTAATATCTCAGCTGATGGATTAACAATCAGTTCCGGTGGCCATGATGGGTTGCTTCCGACAAGAACAGATCCTTGGATGGCCCGCTCAGTTAGTGTCCATGGATGCTCTCAGATGCAGAGTCAGTCATCAATGCCTGCCAAAGGTGAATTATGATGAATTATGATGTTGACATGTTTATGCGTACTCTGTAATGGGAGATCACATGTTTCAAGGGTGACCCAAAAGGATTAAATGGATTTTAATTTTCTGACTTTCAGTTAATCCTCTATCTTCTGTGAACTCCTTGTACTGTGTGATTCTGTATTGACTGATTTTGCAAGATGGTGTGGATGGAACAAATGAAGTCTTTGGACACTAGTGATGATATGTTGATAGTTGACAATTTCATGCTTGATGTCATTACTAACTTCAAGTATAGATGACATTATGGTCTTATTTGATTTTGACACCGTACTTTCTGTGCATATGATATAGCATTTTTTATTTTATTTCATTTCATCTTTTCATTTTTATTTATTTCTTATTGTTATTATTTTTTTATGTTGGTTCTAACTTACAGAGAAGTTTGATGGTTTCAAAGATGCGGGCACCAATGTATCCCCTGCTGTTTCCAGGAGGGACATGGCAACCCAGATGAGCCCAGAGGGTAGCTCATGCTCCTCTCCAAATATGAGGCCTTCTTTCTCTGCTTCCATCCCACCTACCCTGCCTGTCACAGAATTGCTGAGTGCCTCTTTCTCTAAAATGGATATCAGGGATGTGCAGGTAGATGAACGTGTAACCATGACAAGATGGTCCAAGAAACACAAGGCCCTATTCTCTGGTAGAGGCTCAGAAAATGTTGACAGCTGGAAAAAGAAAGAAACAAGCACTCGATCTTCGTCTTGGGAAATTTCTGAAAGGTCAAAGACGGTTTCAAAGTATGTCTACCTTGGTATTATATCAATTTTGTTCAATTTATCTGGTAAATATAGGAGAATGATTCAGGACAACTTTAAACTGAAACTAATGGGTCATTTACGTAATTTTCTATTAGGTAGTGAAATTTTCCCTTTAAAATCGACCTTTTTTTAACTCTGCTCTTTGCCAAATGTTACGAGTTACCTAGAAATTATCGTTCATGGTCGTACCACAACAATTGGAGTTCGTGGAATTTATGGTGATGGATTTACAAAATTAGCTATGTTACTGGCCTCGAGATGATTTAATTAAAATGCTAAGTGTGCAGGAGTTGTCAATAATCTCTCTTTATTGCCTAAATTGACCATCCTTATCAAATTCAAACTAGAAAATAGAATTTTTTTAAATTATTTGATCTGACAATTTTATCCCTGAGAAAACTCATAATTTACTAAGAAATCTTTGCACTAACTTTACATTGTTTCTAAAATTCCAGCAATTTTTATTTGTCCAGGGCTAAAAGAGAGGAAGCCAAAATCACTGCATGGGAGAACTTGCAAAAGGCAAAAGCTGAGGCAGCAATTCGAAAACTAGAGGTTAGTTCCTAGTGTTTTCTTTCTTAGGAGAATTCCAATAAGAAATTCCTTACTATAAAAGAAAAAATAACAACTTGATGTAATTTTATGTATGATAATATATTGGCTAAAATGATCATCTAAGTTGTTATTTTCATGGTTAACATTATTAGAAGTTTCTTTGTGGAATTCTCTTATTTTCTTTAATTCATGGTGCTGAATTATTTCCTTCTTTTCCCTAAGTTAAATATTGGTTATCCTGTGTTAGCTGTATTTCTGCCTAATGATTTGCTTTTACTATTGGGATAGTAAAGTAGTTTTCTTATCATTGATCACAAATCCATTGTCTTGAAACGGTGAACAAGTATTGACTTTGTTGTAGTCAAGGATTGAAGCTACTCATTGTTGGCTGTCTGATAGCCGATAGGATTAGGATGTCTTAAAGAAAGCCTCTGTGTATGTTGTGTGTCAAAGATAATTTTTTTTTCTTCATTATGCACAAATCAAGAATTATATGGATCATATTTTTGTTAATTCATTTCACAGCACACATACATTAAGGGTTCCTTTCTATTACAAAAATTAAAGAAGAATTAGAGAGGAAGGACAGAAAAAAAAGGATCATGATCTCTTTTTTATTTTTGCTATCACAGATGAAGTTGGAAAAGAAGAGAGCATCCTCTATGGATAAGATTATGAACAAGCTGAGAATGGCTCAGAAAAAAGCTCAGGAAATGAGAAATTCAGTTTCAGCCAACCAGGCTCATCAAGTTGCCAGAACTTCTCACAAGGCAATATCATTTCGTGGAACCAGCCAGATGGGTTCTTTGAGTGGTTGTTTCACCTGTCATGCCTTTTAAAGCTTCTCCAGCATTCTTTTCTGTTCAAGTGAAGCTGGGTAATTTTCTTTTTAAACCATGTCCTAGTTCAGAAATCAATATTTTGCAAGCCTTTGATTAATTTGGTTTCAAAATTATTTAAAGCAACACAATCTTCATTACCAATTGTCTACTTAATTTGGAATTTCGAAAGTTGTGGTTTTTGTCAAATGTAGCTGAGTTCTCTGTTAAATGAAAGGGCTCCATATGCTAGTTATGCAGAAAACATCTTCGGGTATTAATTTGACTGCATTTAAAACAGATGCATGATCTTGTTTCCTTCTTTTATATTCAAGCCCTTGCTTCTCCATGACTTTTGATAGGCTGAAGTTTATTATTTCGTTATCTACTTACCGTGGAAACTTGCACTAGTTACGTCCTTGTTGATTCTTGTGCATTTTAATAAAAGGATGGTTGCATTTCTGACCAGGTTTCACATTTCAGAAGGATTTAAGTGTGCTACATGTTAATGAATGAAAGATGGATAAAAGAGAGAGCAGCTTACTATGTTGACACTAAATTGGTGTCATAGCGGATTTGCAATGCATGAAATACCAGTACCTTCCGATCTGACAAAATCTAAACCCCTAGTGCTCTCACCCTTGGGAGTTCGGATTCAATGATAAATAATATATTTATGTACGTAGGCCAAATTTTAGAAATAATTAAGCGTTGTGTATTTTTTTTTATCTCGTTACATGAGAGTTTGCTGTTCAAATATAAACTATTATCTATATATAGTAGAACGATAAATTAACCAAAAATCATTGCAATTTAGCATTTCCCTGTCAAAATTACCCATGCTTCAATTTATTCATCGTTCGTAGTTTGATTTATAGTAATTTCTTATTTCCATTCTCTCGCTAATTTTGCTTCATACACATTTTCGTGAGAGATATGCAATTATGCGAACTACTACTATTTTATCTGCACGAGAATTCGACGAGGATCGGTGGACCTGGGAAATGGGTGTATACTGTATGCCATTTCTTATTTGTATCAGGATTTCTCGAGCGGTTAGTGTGTGTCCATGTAAAAGATATAAGTTGTGTTATTCTAATTTTTTACTCTATATATTTCCGGCAGTACATAACTATAACATGAAAAATTATTTTGTTTTCATTTTTCACGTCAATTGATATGACTGAGGAGAGAAAAAAAAATTCATGTCATAACTACGTAATACTGAGAGTACATAGAGTAAAAAAACTAAGAGTAAATACCCTCCTCGGTCCTCAACTTTAGTCCCTAACAAATAAAAAGGCTATTCGTGGTCCCTAAGAAATTCAAACTGGATCCATTTTAGTCCTTTTGAGAGACTAATGTGTTTTTTTTTTTGAATTTATGAGGGACCACGATTTCAACTAAATATGTCCATTTTGAATTTCTTAGGGACCACGAATAGCCTTTTTATTTGCTAGGGATTAAAACGGGTATCGTGAAATTTGCTGAGGATCAAAAAAGGTATTTATTCAAAAACGAAAAAGACACAATTTACATGCTTTTAAAGCACAAATAATTTTCCCTTTCTCGAGTTCTTTCAAAATCGGCGATACACCAAAATTAGGCAAAACACATCTTACATAAAGAAAAGAGGGAAGTCAAATGTATACAATTAGTTGCTACTAACGCAAGCATTGGTATTAGTCAATTTTGGAATCTTGAGAACTTTCAAGCTCCGAAAGTTCGTGTAAAGATCTCCCAATCAGGTAACATTAATGTAATCTCAAGGAAGATGTCAAGGGATATGCAAAAGATATAAAATAATTAATTAAGTCTTACCCAATGTTTTAAGATTTTGAATTTGATTGAACTTAACATGAAATCATAGCTAAAGTGATTAAGAGGTTATTAGTTTGATCCTCGCCACCTTTCACTTTCAGGTGGAATTAAGCAAAGCATAAGGTAGACAAAAAAAAATGAGCTTATGTCATATCTGCGTTTCAAACCTAAAGAACTCTCGTATGAAGGGGTGTGTTAAGATAGATACTAAAGACGAGCTTGAATATTGTCATTACCCTACATTCTTTATAGTTTTTACCCCAAACAAATGGGATAATGAAACCTCTAGTAAGTTCCCAAACTGCGAGCAAGATCTTGGGTATGACCCTGAATAAAGAGAAATAATACTTGTTTGGCTCCTCCTCTAGAACCCGGAGTTCAATACATGAAAAATCAATTAGTTGGACGATATCCGCTCTAGTAGGGGAGCAAAACTAAACACACAATATGAGAGCATCCAATTTGGAAAAGAGAAATCATATTCATTATTTAGATTTCATACTTGCCAATAGTACAAGCTATTGAAGTAGAGGCAAGAACTTGAGTGCTTGAAGAAGAGGTTACTGTCATCACAAGGGATCCTAGGCGCCCAATTATTGCAACAAACATACCTCATATACCTCACATTATGCTTTCTCAACTTATCTGTCATGAATTCCCCAAACTATTGGCGCTCTACTCTTGGTTGCCCAAATGTATAAACCTTTTCTGACTTTTCCAACAGCCATTCCTCCTTGTACAATGCTAGCACCGCAACAAACAGAATGGCCAAGGCCCTTCTGGAACTATGCCATATCCTTATGGATTTTACATCCTCTTTTTCCTTTAACATTGCTTTCAGCTTCTCCCTTATTGTATAATAAGCATAATGACGCTAGGAGCTTTGTTTTATGTCTTCTGGCCATCCACAGTTCTTTTGTAGACCTAAAGCTTACATGAACCCTCCATGTATTTTACCCACATTGGGCAGCTCATACCATGAGATATTCTTATCTATTCTCCATTGGGCCGCATCAAATAGCTCTGTACCAGTAAATGCACCAAAATCAAGTTAGGTTCTGACTTGGTAGTTGGTATCTTGCACAATGTTAGCTTTTGTGGACCAGAGCTTTTGGTAATTTGCATGTCATCATTTAGATTGTTAAAAATGTTGTCAATCTCATTGAAGCAAAAGATGAACATTATTTCTGATCAAATGCTTATTCCAATATAGGGGACAAATAAATAAAAAAATTCAATAGCAAAATGATATTCATATTGCAGAATTTCTTTGTTTTTCAGCTTAATGTACAAAACATGTGACATATATTGGTATTAAATAAAAGAAAAATTAGACTATGTATGGAGCTATATGAAACCAATTAATAATATTCCAACTATTTAATGGGGAAGATTATATTTACAAACTTTTTATTTACAAATTCTTACAAACTACACTATGTACTTTCAGAAGTACACTATGTTACATTTTGTACTTCTGGGAGTACATAATGTAATTTGCAAAAATTTGTAAAAGAAAGTTTATAAATAGATCATTCCCCTTATTTAATTTAGATGAAGTCTTTAAATATGTTGTGGTTATCTTTAAGTATAAGTTAGTTGGCATAAGAAAAAAAAAACCACTAGAGGTTGTTGAGTAAAGGGGAATCGACTACTTCTGTTACAAATACTTTGTCAGTTAAACATAATTTTGTTCAATAAATGAAAAAATATATTCTATTCATTCCCGATATAAATCTAATAATTACCAGACAATTTTGGTGCCCTTTTTACTAATGGCACTAGAGAAGATCTATCATAAAGCAGAGAGTCAAAGACAAAAAAATATTAATGTGTAGGGAAACCACCTTTAAATAAGAGAGATGTTTGGGATCCAAGAAAAAGTTTGGTTGAATAGTAAACTTATTTGATCCATCGAGCTTAGTATTATTTGGTCAATATATTAGGAATAATTTAGCCTAATTTCTAGAATAATCTACTCTAGATTACTCCATGATAGTTCTAAAGATCTGTAACACCTATCATAAGTAATGTTTAGACTAGGAGATTATAGAAGACTCTAGAGAGTCACTTCTAACTATTGGATGAGAAATATTGTAAAAACCGGAAACACATACCTCTTCCACTCACAATGCATGCAAGACCCATTCTCTTCTAACACAATTTCCCCACACCTCATACCTTAGACCCTCTCCCTCTCCCTCTCCATCTCCAAGTTTCTATTTCCATCATTATTCATTTTCCTAGAGGGTTTTTTTCATTATAACTTATCATCAGAGCTCTAAAAACTACTTTCCATTATTTGGGTGTTCCTCGGCTAGAATTATAAGGACAAAGAACAAAGTCTTGGACCTGCAACCAAGGCACTTGCATGTTGAAAGGTGACCTTTTTGGAGCCTAAACTAGTTATAAGTTCTTTAGAGGAGTAGACACACCTATAGAGGAAGGAGCTGAAGTTCAACTTAAAACAAAGTTCTGCAATTTTGAGAAGGAGAAAGTTCCTTCTTACACAGGACGCTTACGAAACACCTACCGGGGGGGGGGTGAATAGGTGTTCTAAACTTTTTTTCAAAAACTTTTTCTTAGTAGATCCTTAAATCTGTAAAGTCTAGAAAAAAGTTGAACTAGTAAGCTCAATCACCACACCAACTCAACAAGATTGACAGTTATCAATTTATTTTATAATTTAAGTTCAGATCACAGTCACACAGCTATAATAATTTTACTAATTTTATCTTATGTCCCTATATGTCTAAAATGATTTCTATATGATGTATATCAATAGAAAATGTACCTGAACTTTTATTTTACAGAGCAAACGCAGCAACTAGCTTTCTTACTCAAAACAGAAAATGATTAATTTCCAAATATCAGAAAGTAGTTTAAGTGCTACAACAATTATATCAGAACCAGTAAGGTGCTACAACACTTTAAAAATATAACAGAAAATTGCTACAACAAAAACAATAACAAACCAGAAGCGGTGTTACTTTTTGTCTCAAAAATATTCAGAAATTAAATCAGAGAGACAAGAGACACACGATATATCCTGGTTCACACCCACTAAGCCTAAGTAGGGTGCTACGTCCAGACTGAAGTAGCTGCAGATATTTTATTTATCACAAGTATATCTGTTTTACAAACACACGTCACACAAGCAATCAAACAAAATATCAAAAACCTTCCTAGTGCCTACACAACTCCAAGCTCTGAGAATACTCTCAAGCCGAACTTACGGAGTTCACCAATTCCTCTCACACAAGACCTCCACTCTCCCCAGTCGATTCTTGAGGCTCTAAGCCTTGAGACACACTCTCAAGCCAAGCACAAGGTCGCCAACCCACACGGTTGCACCCACACACCTAGGACAGATTTATAACACGCAACTACTCCACTTTAACAACCAATACAGAAATTTTCAGAACTGTTAATCCAAAAATACAGTGTCCTACCACACCAAATATATCACGGTAATATCAAACTCCACAAATTTATGTCATATGTAGAAAATTAAACCAATGACATATGTATCAAAATCTCTAAAATTAATGCACCAAGGAGCTTGGATATTACACAATTATTTTTCTAATCAATGGACACCAAGAAATCTGATTTAAACAAAAAATATCACACTGTAAATGGAAAAATCAGATTCTAAATTTCATCAGTAAATCTTTATACCAATGAACAACTCAAGAGATTTAATATTCAGATTAAACAACTCAAAATCCCTAAAGCATATGAAATAATAGATCAGGAAATTTCAGATTAAATGCTTTAAATCAAAGATTCACAAAGGGTTTGTGGTTCTTGAGTATACCGTAAAAAGCCCCAAATATTCCAATTAAAGAACCTGGAAATTTTTACTGAGAAGAGATGTACCAAAAGCCCCAAAGTTTGATTCAGTTTACTCTTATAAGAAAGAACCGAAAAGGAACACATTTGCGAAGATACAGTGAGCGTTTCAACCGATTACAATTTGCGAAGATACAGTGAGCGTTTCAATCGATTACAATTTGCGTACGAGAACTTTTTGCAGAGAGAGTACGAGAATTCTTTTTCTTTTTCGTTCACTTTTTCTTTTTGATCTGTGAAAAGTAGTTTTTTTATTTGTTTATGATTTTCTTTATATAAAGCTTTTTTTTGATTTTAAAGCTATTTTATTATTTGTATATTGTTTTACCAAAAAGACTACGCACGTAACAATGTAACCTGTAACTTCTTCTCCTTTCACTACAGCAAACACGGGATTCAACGTCGGTTTTTTTTTTTGTGTTCAGCGGCCATTTAAACCGCCGTAGAAAAATTCTATGGCCATTTGCAAACCGACTCTGAATTTGCGATCGTTAAATATTTCTGCGTCAGTTCTATATAACCGCCGGAATAACCGTCATTATATTACAAACGACGTTATACTCGCTAAACCGCCATGAAATAAAGTGACTATCATTTTTGAACCCCAGCGAAAGTTGAAGATTCAGATATATATTAAATTGGGATGAAATGTTTGCCTCCGTTTATATTAAAATTCACTAATAATATTATTTCAAAGTTGAAACACATTATTAATTGAAACACATAATAGTAATAATAAATTCAAATGTATGGCATTAAAAATTAATATAATCAAATATATAATTAAAAAAAGTAAATATTTTTTACAAATTAAACATAAATAAAATCATGAGTACCAATAAAACTACAAATATTTAAACCTAAATATCTAACTATTGTTGATGACTTGTACAAAGAACATGAAATGAAAAAAAAAAATCCATAATTGCTAGCTTGACACTGTCCCTTGCTTTTCTTTCCCAAACACAGGCCTGAAAAGCTTCAGCAGAAACCTGACCAAAATTTTCAATCAAGTCATAACAGTTTTTTCCAGCATATTTAAAAGCAAGGTTAGTAAGAGGTATAAATAATTATATTTGACTTCATAAATTATAAAGATAAACTTACAATTGCGTTATTTGTTTCTTGGTATAGATACTTTCCATTACTTTGTCGACTTTCAAAAAACATTTTAGCTTCAGCGAGGCATCTATGTTCTCCTTGCTTTCACGCTTCACCAAGCAAACAATGATTTTGTAAAGTCACCCATAGCCAAGTAGTTTCTGGGTTATGGGAACAAGACAACTCCTTCGATGACAAGTTGGAAGCTTTTCCGATAAACAAAAAGAAAGGGGATATCTTGTTACCCAACTGGCACCATGCTCACCAAAAGTTGATAGCTTGATGAACTCTGTAACAAGGGAAGAAGACAGAAAGGAGAGAAGCTGAGTAACCAGAAATGCTAAACTAGAAGACATGGAGATACAAGTGGTTTTTTATTACACCTAACACTAAACGTTACTTTTCCGTAGTCTTCTAGAGAAATTAATGCTAGCTAGCTGTGCCACAAGTTTCAAAGGAATCCAACGCCCCACAATTCCTTTTTAGTGTTGGCATGATCTCCACCTTCTAATCTAAAGCGGTGCACTCTACCCAACGTGACAAGAACGAAGTGACACCACCAGTAGCGCCAAGTCGCCAACTCATCAAGCTGTTTATTCATATTTATTTATTTTATTGAAAAAAGTTTATTCAGGTTCTGATGCCGCATTAACAAGCCTCCAGGATGAGTTTGGTGTTGTACAAGAAAGGATTGTAACTGGACAACTTGGGAACTCGAGCCCAGTTCCAATTAGAGCTATGTGTAAGAGGCTTAAATATAAAAGCATGTTAGGTAGACCCAAGTATTTTACATAATATTTGACGGGTTAGGAGAGTTAGCAAGGCCCAATAGACTAATAGTAATGTTTATGGTTCAGGTTTGAATCTAAAGATGCTAACCTATAAATAATATTTATGTCAAACATACTATAAATATGAAAACAAGGAGAGAATCAAAAGACAGAGAGATAGAAAGAGAAAGACAAGGAAATTAATATGTATTACCAAATCCAAAATTGAAGGAACATCATCGTTCCACTCTTGTCACCAGAAACAAGGATAAGAGTTGTTATTGAAGTGTAAAGCTGTCAAAGGCAAAAATGAAAATACTATAGTAAGATCCACTTAACAAAATATTATAATATAAACCAAAATATTATATTGAGAATAAAATCAGATCAATTATTCAATAGGAAACTAGGTATTGGGTAATTTTAGCTGAAAGCTTGGTCATAATTTTTTTAAGCAGAAACTTTGTTGATGACAAAAATATTTTTTTAAGCAGAAATGATAGAAAAGTATCATCAGATAATCATACCTCTTCTTCAACATGAAAGAAAGGTAATTTGGAATGCAGAGCTGATTTTATATTAGGAGGCAAGCTTTGATATAATGCATCCCTTGTATTTGTAGGCATAAAATTGGATCTGGCTACATGACAACATCAACACAGACTCAGTACATGCTCTTAAATGCTAGGAGAAATGATAAGCAAAGATATTTGCTCAAAAACAAAGACAGCTTCAACATGGAAATCTGTGGACTATGATTTTAACATCTAAAATGTAAATTGTAAAGAAACAGAAGCTTTGTGTACTAGTGTGAGCAACTTAAGTAAAGAGGAATGCCGGGATCTTTTTTTTTCATGATATAAACTAATCAAAAAATAAACTAATTAATTCAATTAGTTCTATACACAATTGAAAACAAGAAATAAAAATAGCATGTATCCGAATAAATGAAGAATAGTTGCCAGGATGATGAGGGAAGTACCCTAGCCCTGCTGTTATACATCCTATTTATATGTGGGAAGTTCAGGTTCCTTGACATTTCCACAGTTCTGATCCACAAAAAATCTTAACCATATGCAATTGTACAATTCTTCTGTTGACAATCACATGGTGGTTTTAACTTTTAATTTGCTGGCTTTTTTTATATGCAAATTGCTAATATCAAATTAAGAAGATCTCACCTTCTCCATTCCCATTATACAAAAACCATATGATCTCTACTTACCAGTTGTTTCCATATGAATAAAATCAGCTATAAAATAAGGGATTAATATTTAAATTATGCACAAGATGAAAATAGCTCTATAAATAAAAGATAATTATCTATCATCTCTTTGGCATCATACATGTATCAGATATGATGACAGTCTAATAGAGGATAAAACAACTAGGGAAGAGGATACTCAGGGATAGGATAAACAAATAAAGGAGCAATCTGAAATTACCTCCTCCAAACTTCTAGACCAGAGTATTTTTTCTCACCACCTATTAACAGCTCCAAGTCCTCAAATTCTCCTGTTATCAAATTTTGTGGCATTTCAATTTTAATCTTCTTCATTTTGCAACATAGATAATCAACAATCAGTTTCTTTTAACATTTTATTGAATTTTGACAAAAGAACACATTGAGGGTACCTGTATCACATGATTAGCATTTGCAGACATATCTTTCTCCTCTTCAAAATCTTGTTCTCCAAGTGTGAGTCATCAGAATCACTTCCTTAGTTCTCCAAAGGCATTATAGCAAAAGTATAATATAAATCCAAGACACAAAGAAAAATGAAGTAAATGGTAGTTATGTTAACAAAGGAAAAATGATGCTACCTGGAGATTTTATTTTACTATTTTTCCTTGTAGAAAAGATGGTTTTTGTCTTCGAAATCTTAAATGCAGCAACCGAAGCTACAACCATGAAGCTCACTTCGATTATCATGTAGTCCTGCACACAATTTAGAACAGGGTGGTTATGAAGAATTTGGTGCACGTCACTGAACTGAATCTCGTGAGCTCAACAGAGCAATTTTTTCTCACCTTAATTAAATGGTGATCCGAAGGTGGAGGAGTAGCATCTATGATTTGGTGACCTTGATGGCGTCTTTCCATGCCTGAAAATGTGAAGATTAATGGTTAAGAACAATAACAAACTTAAAAATTGGGATTAGGGTTCACAAATTTACTTGCATGCAAAAAAAGAAAGATAGTTTCAAGAGCAAAACACAAAAGAGAACGATGATGCCGAGAAACAGAGAAAAGAAAAATACAAGAAACGCGGCGTTTAGAAAATCAATGACGAAAATGCAAGGAGGAGTAACAGTATTCAAGTGTTTTGTTGCCGAGAAACAGAGAAAAGAAAAGTGAAATAATGAGAACACTACAAGAAACGCGGCGTTTAGCTACACTGGTTTAGCCACTTCAAATGAGATCCTTGCTAATGTGGTAAAATCACAAGTAGATTAGTACTTTTTATGCTCAGCAGAGTGATTCGGTCGAGCTTCTAATTCGTGTAGTAAAGTAGAAAAACTATTTTCCCCATTTATGTAGTCCAAGTTGCGAATCGCTTTAAGTTTTGTGCGCTAAAGATAGCTTCAATTCCTCCGTCTTCCTATTACGTGCTCCTTCGTTCTCCATGTTCAGTTCACTCTCGTCCTTCTTGCATTCACTTTTCTCTGTTCAAGCTTCTTCACTTGCTTCTCCACCTTGTGATTCGAGTTCAAGGTTGTCAAACCCTAAACCCTAAACCCTAATATATGCATCTGGTTCGAGGTTCATGCTTTGTTGCTAATTTAAGGTTTGAATATCTAATGCTCTAATTTTTCTCCTTTTTTATTTTCTAGGGTTTTGATATTGGAGTTTATTTTTTCAATCGACTTAACTGTTTCTCATTATGATGACTTATGAAGTGATTTCATTTTCAGATTTTTACCTTGAACAACTAATGTTTGTTATAAACATTTGATTATATGGTTGGTTCTTATTAGAACAACAAATTATACGTTCAATATTGCAATTTTCTCATTGTGGTTACCTCTGCATCCTAAGGTAAAATTTTCTCTTATTTTCCTTCGTTGTTGCTCTATTTCTTTTTTTAATTGCAAATGGGCATTATGTGTTTCAATTTTTGATGCTGAGAAATGTAACTATTTGTTTGTGCAAGAACAATTTTTCTCTTGGTAATTTTTTCTTTTGGCGTCTTTAGTTTCCCTTGGTGATTTTACGTTAGTTCTTTGTTGTGAACTATTCTATCTAACTCATACATAACGAAAAGGAATCGATGAAAACACATAAGGCTAGGTATAGTTTAGAATCTCATTGATATATTTTTTAGTCCCACCTGCTGCAATGATTTGACTTCAATCTTTAAGCATATAACCTTGAAACAGAAATCCACATCGACCTCTATTGGTTCTCAAGTTGTAAAGTATATAAAATTAAAGCCCACAAATCCTAAGCTTTTAAGCTGAGAACTGATGTAAGTAAAGGATTAGAAAGAAGAGTTGCTCAACAACTTGCATTGGATGATCCACCCAAAATTTGGCTTACCCCACACAACTACTCCTCTCAGCAACCAAAACCCTAGCCTATTAAACTTTTCTAATTTACTGAAAATGGGTATGATAACTAATTTTCTACTTATTTATTAAATTCTCGTGCTCCCATTCTTGATCTCTTCAACCTCTACTTAGGGCTTGGAGTAATTTCATTTCCTCTACTTTTTTTCTTCTTCTTCTCGCAATTTATCTTTTCTTTCTTTTAATTCTTCTTTTCCTTTTGCCAGAGAAACAGCCGCCAGAATCCCGATGACTCTCTCAAGAAGCTAAAAAAAGGCTTTAAAAAAAAAACTAATCAGGTTTTTCATCTAGTACTTTTTTCATATATTTTAAAAGTTTTTTTATTTTATTTGTTTATTCAGGTGGTTGTTCATACCATCAGACTCCCAAAGCAGAGTATTGTGGCGTATATTCTTGATGACCTAAAAACAAAGGTGGCTTTGTGTGATTTTTGCATTATGGCTTTATTTGATTTTTTTTCCATGTTTTCCTGTCGTGTGTTGTTGTTGTAGGTAGCACAACACCTCAATGATCAATACTGGACATTACGTGCAGAGGAGGTAGCAGTTTCTTTCTGTGTATGAGTGGGGATGGGAAGGGAGGAGATACCTCTTAGTCCATGAAGCGTTCCTGCTTTTATTTATTCAAATAAATAGCACAAGTGGATTTTTTATATATGTAATTATTTATTTTTCAAATTGTATAACAAAATAAATGAGTCTTTTCCTGGTTGTATATAAATTTTACAGATTCTAGAAGAAGAGAAAAATGTGGGTCCTCATGGTCATCTAATTCTTGTCTATCATTTCATCAAAGAAGCAGCTCAGGAAGAAACAGTAAATAGTTTTAAAATTATTCATTTTGATCTGTACATTTTGTAATATTTTAATTTTTTCCATACTTGGTGCTGACATTAATTGTTTGCCAAACCTCTTGTTAACTTTGTTTTCCATTTGATATGTACAGAAAATTAAGAACTTTGGGAAACCAATAGTCCTTGTGGTGACTGATGAGTATCAACGTTGAATATCAACCAATATTACTCCTGTGTTATTCCATTTGGCTGATACAAGAATTCATTTCTGGTTAGATTTCATCTACAGATATTATTCGCTTGCCAAGGTTCGAGATGGTAGCCAAAATCTGAGGCCAATACTAAGCCAGTTTTAGCATCTGAATATAATTAACATAGTTGCCTATTGAAATCTGGGGATGTGTCTTTCCTAGTTTGAAATATGGTTGAAATCTTCATATTCAGCATGCCCTCCAACATGGTTGCAAGACCTTAAATTTGGAAATTTCTTCATTAAGACTCTTGAAGCAATGGTTAAAATGTAATGATAACATGGATTTATAAATTAGTTAGCAGAATATTTCATAGTATTCCTTTCATTGTTCCGTCCAATAGATTTGATGCTTCTTAAGATTCAAGCCTATTTTAGAGAATTCTTCTATATCAGTGTGCCTGAAATTTTAGTATTTTAGCAATAATGTTTATTTATGTGTTGTCTCTTCTAACATGTTCTTACCATACTAATGACAGGAAAGTTTTCAATGGGAAAAGAGATGCACAAAAAGTCCTAGTAAGAAATCTTCCATTCTTATTTGCCCCCCCCCCCTTTTTTTTTGCTTAATAGTTGAAGAATCACTTATTTATGTGCCCTTAATCTTATGGGAATTATCATGATTTGTCTTACTAATCTCCAGAAATGAAAGTTCATTTGTAGCTTGCATCTATTTGTAACACTCTGATTCAGGGACTTGAATCTTTTTGTAACTTTAGATATTGAAGCAAAGCTTGTTTCAACATATAAATATTTGTGTAATTAAATAAATTTTGACTGTTTGTTTGCTTTTAGAAAAAAAAAAATTAATTAAAACATATAAATATTTGTGTAAGTAATTAAATAAATTTTGGCTAACACTAGTTACAAATAATTATAAGTAGGCCAACACTAGTTTCAAATAATTTTGGCTACTTTCAAATAGGATCAAAGTGGATTGATTGATTGGAGAGAAAGTTTCATTAGGTCCTAGTAGAACTTAATTTCATTTGTACTTAACTTCGTCTAGTACCATTATTTTATATTTATTTTTGACTTTTCATTCTCACTTTCAATTTTAGCTCACTTTTGTTGCTGTGAAGAGAAAAATATAAGGAATATGCACTAAATACAATTAGCAGGACCATGGAGGAATACCTCAGGAATATATCAAATAGAATTAATCTTTCATGATATATCAAATCTTATTATTCATTTAGTTGACTTGTACAATGAAGCATTTACTACTCGGAAACTTACCATATATAGTTGTTTAGTATTCTGAACTCTGTTTTAAAGTTCGTTTGCAGTTAATCATTTTGTGCTGCTCTTGGATTTTTGTTGTACTGGGGAAGGTAAGCTATCATCTTTCGGATGGCAACATTCTTTTGTGTCATTGAACACTAGCTTGCTTATAAAAATGTACATTGTTTATCCTGTTAACGTGCTTCCCCATTGAATCAGAGGTCGTCAAAAGAAGCTTCATGAGGGAGAGAAACTTCAGGGACAAAGAGAATTCAACAGAAAAGAATTCCAATTTCTTGTTAAGTGAGGCTAATCCACACTGAAAGAAGGATAATGTCTCTGTAATACGTATATGTTCTATTATATATGTTGTAATTTGGTATTGGACAAGCTTGACCATAATTTAATGTATGAGATGATTTTTATAGGACTTGATGATAATATATATTCAACTTTTGGTGGGTCTTTTTAAAATTATTATTGCTTTCCAATTTGTTTCAATATTACAAATATTGTTGCTAAAATATTCAGTAAATAAATAAAAAAATAGTCCTAATTCATTGTGGCTAGTAGTAATTTTTTTTTTAAAATATAATTACATTAGCCACGGTTAAACCGTGCTAAAAAAAACAAAAACTGTAGCTAAATTAATGCTACCACACTCAAACTAAATGTGGCCAACTAAAACATTAAATGTGGTTAAAATATTGCAACGCCACTATTAGCCACATTCGTAAAAAGCGTGGTTGTCTTATTTAGCCACATTTTTTATACAATTTAGCCACGTTTTTAAATGTGGCTAAACAATGATTTTTTTGTAGTGGAAGGTGCAAATAAGAAAATTCAAGAGAAATAGGAGGTTGGGAAGAAAATTCAAGAGAAGTAAATTTTAGAGAAATGTGTGTTCATTTTTTACGAACCCACCCTATCATCGTTCTATAAACTTAATCACTGGCGTTTATCTGTAACCGACCTTACTCAACCGCCAGTAAATCCTGTTTTTCCTGTAGTGTTTTTTTTATTGTATTGTTTTGAAAAAGTGACCCACGTGACCTTGACTTATACTTGCTGGAACTTATCTTTTGAAATTTAAAAGACTACTTTTACTTTTTGTATTAATATTATATTATATGTAATTAAAATCTAAAACCCACGTGAACTAATCTTAATGCTTTTTATATAGAAACCAACGTGACCTAATAACTTTAATAATATCATAACTAATCTTGGTATTTTTCAATGATGTTCCTTCATTATTATTTTTATAACTAATCATTCACCTTGTCATCTCATTTTGTGTTTTCCAACGATATTTCTTCAATTTGGAATTTTTTTCCTACGTAATAAATTTTACAACTCGTCATTTTGTCACTACTATTTGGTATTTTTTAATAATATCATAAATTTGCATTATTAAAAGAAGATAATCAATCATTTCATAATATTATCAACTTGATTTTTGCTCACCACCAATTTTTTATTTATAACTTTCTTTATTTTATTTTACTATTTTTTTGGATGTTTTTTTCTCCCTCCTAAAAAAATTCGACCTCCAAATTTTAAAAAACTTGTTAGAAACACGAAACAAATACGGAAACCTCTCATAGATGAACTCCGCCAATTTCATGTGGCTTCCTTACGAGCATGGTTTTGTCAAATTACTTTACCTAAAGAAATTTTCTTTTTCTGCAATTTCTTGACTTGTCTATTGATAATAGCTACAAGCTTTTCTTCACATGACAAATCCTTTTTGTTGAATAGATTGTGGTTGAAGCACACTCGCTAAATTTGGAAAATAATTCCTTAACATAAATACATGGAACACTAGATGGATAAATTCAAATTAGGGTGGAAGAGCTAAATGACAAGCTACATCACCAACTCACAGAATCTCTAAAGGACCCATGTACCACGGACTAAACTTTCTCCTTTTACCAAACATCATTAATCCTTCCATAGGAGAAACTAAAATAAATATGTAATCTCCAACCATGACGACGGTCTGCATAGGCTTTTTGTCTACTTTGAGCAATGTTAATTGTCAAACATGTTATGTTTTAAGGGCCAAAAGCATGATAATAACATTAAGAACATAACATATATTGTGAAATGAAAAAGACTCTTGAGTTTTCATGATTGGATATAATACTGATTAAAAGTGTATAGATTTCAGATTTAAAATGATAAATCAGAGTGTTGATGGATTATAGAAGTTGGAGGAATATGAAAATCAAGCCAATTGATACTGAGGAACGTGTTATTTTATGCTGCAACTCAATAAGTTGATCGCCCAAGCGAGTAAGACACCATAAACATTTAATCTCAGCCTATTCTTTGCTAGTTTGCTTGTTAGCGAGCAATCTTTAATCCTCTCTAAGTTGCTTGCTTTAACGAGCAAGAGTTCAGAAGCAATGTATTGTTGTTTTATGATCGCTGGTTTTTTCGCTTCAGCGAGTAAACTCAGCGAGCATGTCATTTTTGAAGGCCCATGGATCTTTTGTTATAAAAGACACTTTAGGGTTGTTCTAGTCACTTTTGACGGCTTGGGGAAGACTTTTGAAGGAGAAGAGCTCTCTTCTAGACCTGAGACGGCGGGAGGAACAATCAAAGCTTCACCGTGGATATCAGTTATGAGTTCTTTTTATGCTTTTCATTAGTTTCTTATCTTTTTTTTTTAGTTTCCTTGACTATGTCATGCTAGGTTCTTTGTATTTAGGGTTAGATGGAACCAATGGATTTCTAGTGATATTTATTCTTTTCATGTAATTTGATATTCAATTTATGTTATGCAATTAATCTGTTTTTTCATTCCCAACTTTGTTTATGAACTGATTACTCATAGATGAACACATGAATATTGCATACAATAGGGATATTGGTGTAAGATTTCGATTGGTTAATTGCTAGGTTTTGCTTGATCTAGGGATAGACTTGTGAAATCTATTATCTTTAATTCTTATTCTTAGTGCTTTTCCTATGAGAGATCACTAAATGATTAGGATTTTGAATAAGGTAAAGGATTAAAAAAGCTACAGATTGAGTTTTAATTAACCTCAAAAAAATTCAATAATATGAATTATATGTTATTTATATGAAAGGGTAGATTCATTAGGAAGACATTGGAGAAATCAACACCCTAGTTACGCTTTGCATTCTTGACTTCACACCATTCTTGATTATTGGTTCTTGATTATTGTTCTTGTTGATTAATTGTTAGTTTTAGTTTGCATTTAATATTTCAATCGTATTCCCAAATCTAAAAAACTTTTGTTATGGATCCAACTTTGACCGTATAGATGAATTATTGTTTGATAGATCAATCCTCGAAGGAATGAATCTTATTTATCACTATATTGCTTGTACGACTAGTATACTTGTCGCGATCGCAACAAACAACGAACAATTTTTCTCATATCAACTTAACTTTCTCTAGTGACTCACTTACTAAATTTGCTCCCAAAAGCTTAGATTCCTTATACTTAAACCAAACTATAGGTGATTGACATCTTCTTCCATAAAGTGCTTCAAAAAGTGATATCTGAATACTTGCTTGGTAAATATTATTATAAGCAATAAACTTAGTCAAGGGAAGGTATCTCTCCAAAGTACCCCCAAAGTCTAGGACACAAGCTCTTAACATATTTTCTAGTATCTGAATTATTCACTCTAATTTCTCATCAATTTGTGGATGAAAGGTTTGGCTAAGATTCAATCGTGTCCCTAAAGCTTGTTGAAATGCTCTCCAAAATTGTGAAGTGAATTGGAGACCAAGATAAAAAATCATGAAAATAGGAACACCATGTAATCTAACAATCTTGTCTATGTATAATTAGGCATTTCAAGTTATTCCAAATGTGATTTTGACGAGGAGAAAATGTGCAAATTTAGTTAACCTATCAACTATCATTCGAACGGAGTCGTAACCTTTAGGTGAACGAGATAATCCAGTGAAAAAATTCATAGTGATCATTTCTCACTTTCATTCTAGAATCTCAATCTATTAAAATAATTCCGCTGGTCTCTAATACTCAACCTTCACTTATCGACACACTAAACACAAGGAAACAAAGTCTATCACATCTTTCTTCATTCCATTCTACTAATACAATTGTTCCAAGTCTAGATACATTTTAGTTGCACCAAGAAGAATTGTGTAAGCAAAATGATGAGATTCTTCAAGAAAAGTTCTCTTGCAGTTCCTTAATGTCATGAACATACAACCTATCGTTGAACTTGAACCCTTTTTGACCTAATAAACGATTAAGATGTTTCCTCATCTTTCATTTGTGTTATGCTCTTGCACAAAGATAAGTCTTCTCCCTGAGATTTCTTAATCATACTCACTAAGGAAGATTGATTCGAACATGAGCAACAAACAAGTTTGACTCCCTAATCTCAAATTTCACCAATTTCCCTTCTAACCCGTGAAACCTTTCTACTTAAACTATATGAGTTAGACTACCCAAAGATTTCCTACTCAAAGCATTTGCCACCACATTAGCCTTCCCAGAATGGTATAGGATAGTGCAATTGCATTCCTTTGATAACTCTATCCACCAATTGCCTTAAGTTAATATCTCTTTGCTCGAAAGTATATTTAAAGCTCTTATGAACCGTGTAAATTTCACAAGTCTATCCATATAAGCAATATCACCAAATCTTCAAGGAAAAAATTAATGCAGCCACCTCTAAATAATTAGAGACTTGTATTTTGGACTTTAGAGTTAAATTGTGTTGAGTACAATAACTATTACCGAAGTAGACAATATAGGAGAACAATTATCTAATAATAATTAACAGAATCAAATTTATGATATTAAGTTCAACTAAATAAATGTCAAATAATAAAATAGGAATTATTTTTAGAAACCATGGTTTTTTTCTCTACGTTGGACATATAATGTTTCTAATTTTTTGCTTAGTATTTTTATTTTGAAAATTACAAAATTATTAATAAACAAAAATAACTATTTAAAAATGTTTTTATTATTCATTTAAACTACTTCAATACTTTCCCTGGGAAATAGTACAACGAACATGTGATATCGAATGTATGCCATTGGTTATTTGTAGTGAGATATCTTGAGTTCTAAATCAATAATACACCGCAATTAGACCAAAAAGGTCAACCAAATGAACATTTCATCCTAAAAAAGGAAAAGGGAAAAGGGAGGAATAGGAATAGTGCTGTTGCATAAGCGCTCGCATTAGTTGGCTTTGAAATCTTGTGGACTCTGAAGCTCCTGATCTTCGGGTAACGATCCTAATTGGGTAAGGTTGACATAATCTGGAGGAAGATGAGCTGATAGTCCTGGAATTATCAATCCAACAAACCTGCATATCGTCATGAACCAACTCTCTTTATATTCTTTACCTCTAACGATTGGAATAAGAAACCCTCTAATAAGCTCCCAAACTGCATTTAAGATCTTAGGCATGACCCAAAACAAAGAGAAATAATTCTTGTTTGGCTCCTCCCCTAGAACCTGTAATTCAATGACTAAAAAAATTATTTAGTTGTATAGAGAAAAAATGGAACACATAACATTTGAACATTTAAGTTGGAAAAGAGAAATCATATTTCTTATTCAAATTTCATACCTGCCCATAGTACAAACTGTTGAAGTAGAGGCAAGAACCAAAGTGCTTAAAGAAGAAGTTTTTGTCAACATAAGGGATCCTAGGCACCATGTCATTGCAGTACACATACCTCATATATCTCACTTCATACTTTCTCAACTTGTCTTTCATGAACTCTCCAAACTGCTCATCTCCTACTCTTGGCTGTCCAAATGTATAAACCCATTCTAACTTCTCCAACAACCATTCCTCTTTGTGTAATGCAAGCACCGCAACAAACAAAATGGCCAAGGCTCCTCCTAAGCTGTGCCCTGTCAATATAAATTTTGCATCCTCTTTTGCCTCCAACATTGCTTTCAGTTTCTCTCTGATTGTGTAATAAGCATAAGGATGTTGGGTGCTTTGCTTTATCTCTTTGGGCCATCCACTGTTCTTCTGCAGACCTAAAGCTTTCATGAACCCACTATGTATCTTACCCACTTTGGGTAAGTCATACCATGAGATATCCACATCTGTTATCCATTGGTTCGCATCAAATGGCTCAGTACCCCTAAATGCAACCACAATCATGTTGGGTTTAGACTTAGTATCTTGTACTATTATAGCTCGTGTGGACCAGAGTTCTTGGTAATCTGCATGCATATCATTATTTGGACTATCGAAAAATGCTACCAATCCCATTGAAGCTAAAGATAAACACGTTTCTAACGAAATGCTTATCCCAAGAGAGAGGACAAATAAAATAAAAATTAAGTTGAATAGTAAAATGATATTCCCTAAGAAGTTTATTTTTGCATGAATTTCTTTGATTTTCAGCTTAATATACAAAGTATATGACATGTATATTGGTATCAAATAAAAGAAAATATCATACATGTATAGGAATATCTGCAACCAATTGATGATATTCCAATTACTTAATATGAAAGAAGTTTTCAAATATGTTATGGGTATCTTAAGAATGTATAAGCTAATTGCCATACCAAAAAGAGAAAAAGAAAAAAGGTTAGAGACTATTCAGTAGAAGAAAAATAATCTACTTATGTTATAAATACTTTTTTCTGCTAAACACATTTTTTTTTTGGTAAACTCTAAACACAATTTTATTTGATATGAAATATACATATATATCCGAACTATATAAGAATATTCATTCATCCCTATAATTCAAATAATTGACAACCATTTCACTAATGTCAGAAGTGTATCATAAAACAAAGAGTCAAAATTAAATTTAGAAATGTAAAAGAAATTCGCTCCCAAAATACTGAGAGGTATAATAAATCAGGTCGAACAACCTTTAAGCAAGAGGGAGGGGAGTTAGAGGAAAGGAGAAAACTACCTCTAAATGTTTTTTGTATTTGCTTAATTTTGTCCCCAACTTCTACTTAGTATACTTATTTTTGTATTATTATTTTTTCTTTAACTTTATATTATTCTTATGAAAAGAATTAGTGTAGTGCATATAAAGCATGTGTACATACATATATAATTTATTTACATTAATTTATATTGATATGAGAATGGTATAAATTCAATGGTGATAAAAAATTACATTAAATTTCTCCAGAAAAAAAAGAATACATTAAATTAAATGGTGAGAAAATAATAAACGTTGATTTGTATATAAAGGATGGAATCCTCTTACATGACATTCTTATATCACATGAAAAGATAATTCCTACAGGATATACACACAAATCTTTATATAATTATTATAATTATGTCATGAATGAATATAAATAAAAACAAAGATATGTCAGTGTTTTTCACCAAAAAAAAAAAAGATATGTCAGTGTTGCGTTTAATAGAAATTCAACCAAAAATCTTATATCTCAATCTATTAAATTCCACACACCTACACAAATATTTAAAAAATAAGGTTTTTAGTAAACTTGCATTTTTTAAGCATATATGCATTATTTAATAATTAGTGACTAAACTTACTCATGTTTTTTTTTTTGATAAACAGCTTACTCATATTTTTTACTTACATAATAAATTAGCTTGCGGTTACATTTCAAATATTAATCACTAACTTTTAAATAAATGTAAGAGTACTTTCTTAAAAATGAAATAAACCAGAGAAAACTTTAAAAATGACCACTTTAAGAATATTAAGTACGAAATGAGTGAAACAACTATTTTTTTTAATAAAAAAAAAACTAACAAACCTAATTCAATGGTGCTTCCAATTTATTTTCATAAATTTGGAGCATCTGTGGTGTAATTTGTTTTAGCTGATCAGAGTGCTATAAATTTTAAAAAATAAAATAAAAAGCAAGCTGTTTTATCATTTTACATTCGGATGAAAATATAAAAAAAAAAGATTTCTAATAAAGGAAGTAACAGATCCCACGTGACTTAGTTAGATTAGTGAGAAGTAGTTAGCTTATTGTTAGAAGTAGTTAGCTTATTGTTAGCTTTCTGTTAGTATAAATTCTTTCTGTTAGCTTAGATCTTTCTCCGTTAGTCTTCAGTTAGTTTAGGCTTTTTAATATAAAAGCTTTGTAAAGTACAGAAAGTGTAGTTCAGTTTTCATAATCTTCTTTCTGAGTTTTAATCCACAAGATGGAGTTCATATTTCTCCTCTGTGTCTTCTCACCTTTCTTGGTTTGTGATATGGTATCAGAGCTATCCTAGCTCTGGTATCCACCATTTCCGCTGCATCTTTCTTCTTCCTTGACTGTTCACTGTTCACTGTTCATTGTTCTTCATCTACAATGGCGGACAACATTCCAGAATACATGACAAATCCAGGTCATCCTTTTTTCTTGCATCCAAACGAGAATCCCTCTCTTGTTCTTGTGAATCCACCTCTGAGTGGAAAGAACTATCATACATGGGCTCGAGGTATGAGTATGGCTTTATTATCCAAAAATAAACTTGGATTTGTTGATGGAACTATTGCTCCACCGGATGTTGAAGATCCTTCATATGTCGCTTGGCAGAGATGTAATACCATCGTTCTTGCTTGGATCCATAGATCCATTAGCAGTTCAATCGAAAGATCCATACTATGGATGAATCGTGCTTCAGATGTGTGGACTGATCTGAGAAATCGGTTTTGTCAGTCTGATATATTCAGATTATCTGAAATTCAGGAAGACTTATATAAACTTCATCAAGGAGAGATGAATGTGACTGATTATTTCACTGAGTTGAAGACTCTTTGGGATGAATTAGATAATCTTCGTCCTTTACCTCTATGCCGATGTGCAGTACCTTGTAACTGTGGACTCATTCACTTGGTTCGAACACACAAGGAACAAGACCAAACAATATGTTTCTTGAAAGGCCTCAATGAGCAGTATGCTCATGTTAGATCCCAAATAATGATGATTGATCCTTTGCCTCATGTCACACGAGCTTTTTCTTTAGTCTCTCAACAAGAAAGGCAATTTGATACTGTATCTCAAGGTGAATCATCTCTATCTCATGTTTTTGCTAATAATTCAAACTATGGCAGAAAGTTTGTTGCAGAAAAGGGAAAGCCTAAGCCAAATACAGGAGGTCAAGGACATGGCAATAAGATGTGCACTCATTGTGGAAAGCCCAACCACACCATTGAAACTTGTTATCAGATTTATGGTTTTCCTCCTGGTTTCAAAAGAGGTGGAAGACAGAATAGTTCAGCTAATTTTGTGCAACAGGAACTTGGTGGAGAAACTCACACAAATGCTTTTGATGATGACTCAAAAGTAGGAGTTTCATTATCCCAAGGGCAATATCAGAGGTTGTTAAATCTCCTGCAAGAGGATGGATGCCAACCATCCTATGAACAACAAGTATCTCATTTTACTAATTTGACAAGCACAGCTGCGTTGAACATAACTCCAACATCAGCATCTTGGAACAACACAACATGTAATGTTTGTTGGATTCTAGACACTGGGGCTACAGATCATATTTGTTCTGTATTGTCTCTTTTTGATTCGGTCCACAATATACAGCCAATTTCCATCATGATACCTAATGGAACTCAAGTGGTGACTAACATAGCAGGCACCATTTTCTTATCTGATAAATTGCAACTATTTGATGTTTTGTATGTCCCTGCATTCAAGGTCAACTTGGTTTCTGTCTCAAAGCTGACCTCAGCTATTCCTTGCTTTCTAACTTTTGGCAAGTCTTCATGTACTATACAGCAGGCAAATACCAAGAAGATGATTGGTATAGCTGATGCAAAGGAAGGGCTGTATTACCTTGACTATAAGCAGGAAACAACAATGAAGATTGACAACTTCTTGAGTAAAGCTTCTGTTAATGTAGCTAGAGAATTGACTGATGCCAAATTATGGCACTTTCGTTTAGGACATCTTTCTTTTGATGTTTTCAAACAGATGTCTAAAGCATTTCCTTTTATCTCCTGTGAAGATGTAAGTCCTTGTGACATATGTCATTACTCAAGGCAGCGAAGACTACCTTTCCCTATCAGCAATTCTAAAAGCAATAAAGTCTTTGATATGATACATGTGGACATATGGGGGCCATATGGTGTTTCTTCTATTAATGGTCACAGATTTTTTCTTACCATTGTAGATGATTTCTCTAGATTTGTTTGGGTAATGCTTCTCAAGAATAAAGCAGAAGTGAGGCCACGTCTGCAGAATTTTGTTGCATACATAGAAACGCAGTTTGAAACAAAATTAAAGGTGCTACGCAGTGATAATGGAACTGAATTTATCATGCATTCCTTTTACCAACAGAAAGGCATAGTGCATCATAGGAGTTGTGTTGAAACTCCTCAACAAAATGGAAGAGTAGAACGTAAACATCAACACCTATTGAATGTTGCTCGAGCTCTAGTTTTTCAGTCACAAATTCCACCAAAATTTTGAAATTTTGCTGTTATTCATGCAGCCCATTTGATTAATCGACTCAACACTCCATTGTTAAATAACAGATCTCCATATTCAATCTTATACAATAGACCACCAGTTCTTACCCATCTACGGGTGTTTGGATGTCTTGGTTATGCTAGCACATTGATTAGTCACAGAAATAAGTTTTCTCCTAGAGCAAGGAAGGCTGTCTTCATTGGATTCCAAGATGGAACAAAGGGTTACACTCTTTATGATGTCATTTCTCATGAGATTTTTACTTCTCGAAATGTTGTTTTCCATGAAAATGTCTTTCCATTCAAGGAAAAGTTATGCATACCTTTTTCTCACCCAGCCACCCCATGTGATTTCCCCATCTATGACACTCCCTCCCATGGACCTACCTATAATGATCCTATTAATCAAAACTTAGACCAACATCTCACTGTCACCAATCCTACCCGTGACTTACCCTTAAACACAACAGTCCAACAGATCCCACGTGACTTAGCCTTTGATGATCCAACTCATATCACCCCAAACCAAGTAACCACAGAACCTATTAGACGTTCCACAAGAACCAGAAATCAACCCCAGTACCTTAAGGACTTTCACTGTGGCTTTACTTCCTTAACAACAAATGATGATACACGTTTTCCCTTATCCAATGTTCTTTCTTATGACAGTTGCTCACCCACTTTTACAAAATTTTGTTGCAATTCCATATGCATCACTGAACCTCATTCCTATCTTCAAGCTGCAAAACATGATTGCTGGAAAGAAGCCATGAAGGCTGAGATTTCTGCTTTGGAGCAGAATCATACTTGGGTTCTAGTTGATAGACCTGTTGATAAGCACATAATAGGCTGCAAGTGGGTATACAAAGTAAAATTCAAGGCTGATGGCAGCATAGAGAGGTATAAGGCAAGGTTAGTTGCCAAGGGCTATACCCAAATGGAAGGGGTAGACTACCTTGACACCTTCTCCCCAGTTGCTAAGATGACTACTGTTCGGGTTTTGCTTAGTATGGCTGCTTCTAGAGGTTGGCATCTGTTACGAACATTGGGCCAAGGACACGGCCCAATCGACACATAAGGCCACCAAGTTATTTAGCAGACTATTGTCAGTAATGTAGCAGCCCAATGAGGGTATGAATGTAATTAGAAAAGAAAGATAAGTTGGTTGTAACTGAATGATCATATATTGCCCATGCTAGGGGCGTGAGGAAAATATGGAAAATTTGTTGGACAATTCCCTCTCTTTTCTTTCAATCTCTCTCTAAAAACTCTCTTCTCTCTAATATCTCTTAGATCCAGAAACTGCCTCCTTACAATTGGTGCTTTCATTCTTTCTCTTCTTCCTGCTTATGGCTGAAAATACGCGTATGCGTGATCTGCAACAGCGTTTGGACACTCTCGAACAACAGTTTCAGGCAGCTGAGCTGGTTCGCGAACAGCAGCATCGTGATTTGCAAGAGTCGCAGTCTCAACTGCATGAGTCACAATTACAAATCCAAGATTCTCAAAATCGTTTCCACCAAGATCTGACCCGTCTTATTGATTTACAGCAACTTAACCGTGGTTTATTGGGCTCTGGCCCTTCGTCGGGATCGGCTGCAGGTGGAGACCATTCCAGATCTCGCCAGGTGAAGCTTGATTTTCCTCCGGCGATCCTACTACATGGATCACTGCTGTGGAGAGGTATTTTGCTTTTTATCAGGTTCCGTTGCCTGACCGTTTGAACTTAGCCGCCTTTCATCTTGATGAACCTGCTGCAAGTTGGTTTTATGGTGCTGATCAAAATGGTTTAATGCCGGATTGGCGTACATTTTGTACTGCTCTGTTACGTCGTTTTGGACCATCTGAGTTCGACGACCCCGCTGGCAATTTGGTAAAAATTCAACAAACTGGTTCTGTGCTCGATTACCAGTCCTCCTTTGAGAAGTTGGCGAGTAAGGTTCCTAGTTTATCGCCCACGCTGTTGCGTAGCATTTTTGTTTCGGGTCTCAAACCTCACATTCGTCGTTCTATTTTAACACGGCGACCTGGTGACTATCATGAAGCTTTTTCGTTGGCACGCGTGTTTGAAGACCAAGCCACTGATCCAAAGTCCTTCCGACCGTGGCAACCTACCCCGAAATTGGGAACTTCTCCATCTTCTACTACTTTTCCCAAAACCCCTCCCATTCCCGCTATTCCGATTCGTCGTTTGACTCAAGAGGAAATGTTACAAAAGCGAGAGAAGAATCTTTGTTACAATTGTGACGAGAAATACACTTTTGGCCACAAATGCAAGGGGCGACCAACACTGTTATATCTTGAGGGGGCAGACGATGATCCTGATCCGGGTCCACCACTTGATACAGAGGACATCATTCCTCCTGACATACCACCCGAAATCAGCTTCAATGCCATGTTTGGGCACCGTAGTCCCAAGTCTTTTCGTCTGACAGGCGCTATTAAGGGGAAACGTGTACAAATTCTGGTGGATGGGGGTAGTACCCACAATTTCATTACACACCGCATGGCCTTGTTTCTTGGGTTAACCTTGCATCATATTAACCCTTTTCAAGTGCAGGTGGGAAATGGGGAGGCCTTACAATGCGTTGCTTCGTGTCTTGAGATTCCTTTGATGTTGCAATCCCATGTTTTCATGGTTGACCTGTTCGTTTTGGAGCTCAAGGGGGCCGATGTGGTTTTGGGCATCCAATGGTTATCAACCTTGGGTCCAATTATCACTGACTATCGCCAGATGACCATGTCTTTTACCCACAATAGTTCCACTATTGTCTTACAAGGGGACCATTTTCCCACACCCTCCCAAATATCTCAATCCCAATTTCACAAATTACTTGTTCAAGATTCGGTATCATCTTATTTTATGTGTCTTGACCGCACTGATTCTTCAATTTCCACCACACAGCCTTCCACACCACCACCACCCATTCAGCAATTATTGACCCGGTTTCATGACATATTTACCACACCACAAACCCTACCTCCTGACCGTTCCAATAACCACCACATTCACCTTTTCTCTAACTCCAAACCCATACAGGTCCGCCCTTACAGGTACCCCCACTTCCAGAAAACAGAGATTGAGACCTTGGTACGAGATATGTTGCAATCGGGGGTGATACGGCCAAGTCACTCTCCGTTTAGCTCCCCTGTGTTATTGGTGAAAAAGAAGGATGGCACCTGGCGTTTTTGTGTCGACTACAGGGCATTAAACGCCATTACTGTGCCAGATAAGTTCCCCATCCCGACAGTGGATGAGTTGTTAGATGAATTACACGGTGCTCGCATCTTTTCTAAGTTAGATCTTAGATCCGGTTACCATCAAATCCGGATGAATCCCATGGATGTCCACAAAACTGCTTTTCGGACCCACCATGGCCACTTTGAGTTCTTAGTAATGCCCTTTGGCCTCTCAAACGCGCCAGCTACCTTTCAGGCTACGATGAACCAAGTCTTCAGCCAGTTTTTGAGGCGGTTTGTTGTTATTTTTTTTTGATGATATACTGGTGTATAGTCCGTCTCTCCAGGCTCATGTTGATCATTTACATCAAGTATTACAGACTCTCAGGATTCATCAGTTCTTTGTGAAGCAGTCTAAATGTTCTTTTGCTGCCCACGAAATTCAATTTTTGGGTCATGTTATTTCAGTTGATGGAGTTTCTCCTGATCCGACAAAGATTGAAGCCGTTCGTGATTGGCCCATGCCACAGTCGGTTACGCAACTTCGCGCATTTTTGGGGTTATCTGGCTACTACCGCCGCTTCATCAAAGCTTACGCGACAGTGGCGGCCCCTCTTACCGATTTATTGTCCAAGGACGCATTTCAATGGTCCCAACAGGCAACTCAAGCCTTTAGCACTCTCAAGAATTTATTGACCAATGCCCCGATTCTGGCGTTGCCCAATTTCACAATCCCCTTTACCGTCGAGACTGATGCCTCAGGGGTCGGCATTGGAGCGGTATTGTTACAAGCGGATCATCCGGTTGCTTTTTTTAGCCGCAAATTATCTAAATTAATGCAATCGAAGTCTACGTATTATCGAGAAATGTATGCTATAACTTCGGCGGTAGCTAAGTGGCGGCAGTACTTATTGGGCACGCCTTTCGTCATCCGCACTGACCACCGCAGTTTGCATCACTTGATGTCACAAGTGATCCAGACTCCGGAACAACAACAATTTCTGGCGAAATTGTTGGGGTTCAATTATACTATCCAGTATCGTCCTGGCAAGACGAATACTGCGGCTGATGCCTTATCCCGGCAACCAGAGGGGATTGCCCCTACGGCGACGTCACCAGAGCTCATGGCCCTCAGTGCACCCACATCCGATTATAGTTCCATTATACAGACTGAATTACAGAGTGATCCCTATGCTACTCGCATTATACAGGAATTACAGACCGATCCAGCTACATGGCCGCAATGGGTACATCAACAAGGCCAACTGTTCCACAGAAATCGACTGTATATTCCAACAGGGTCTTCGGTGATTCCCCTTCTTCTTCATCAATTCCATTCCTCCAAAGTTGGCGGACATGCTGGGGTTCGACGAACACTTCTCCGGGTTGGTGCTTCGTTCACCTGGAAAAACATTAAACAAGATGTTCAACAGTATATCCAGTCCTGTGAAATTTGTCAAAAGACTAAATCCCCTAATCACTTACCTTACGGCCTGCTGCAGCCCCTCTCCATTCCAGATGTTGTTTGGTCGGACTTGTCCATGGATTTCATTACCCATCTTCCTATTTCAGGGGGTTTCACGGCTATCATGGTTGTGGTTGACAGATTGACAAAAGGTGCTCACTTCGCCGCCTTACCTCCACGATTTTCGGCTGTAAAGGTCGCCCAGGTCTTCTGGGACACGGTGGGCAAGTTACACGGGCCTCCCCGCTCCATTGTCTCGGATCGTGATCCCATTTTTACCAGTGAATTTTGGAAGACCCTATTCAAACTTCAAGGTACTCGGTTGCATTTTTCCTCTGCGTATAACCCCCAGTCCGACGGCCAGACTGAGAGGGTCAATCGAAGCTTGGAACAGTATCTTCGTTGTTTTGTACATGAGCAACAAAGTTCCTGGCATCGCTTCCTCAGCTGGGCAGAGTTTCATTACAACACGGCTTATAATCAGTCCACCGGCACCACCCCGTTCCAGGCCACGTTCGGTCGTGCTCCTCCGTGTTTGTTGGCTTATACCCTTGGATCAACACCAGTCGAAGCAGTGGACACAGATCTTCAACGCCGTTCCTTGATCCTTGCTTCATTAAAGCAAAATTTAAAAAAAGCACAACTGTTGATGAAGGCTCAAACAGACAAGAAGCGTAAAGATCATACCTTTCAGGTTGGGGATCAAGTCCTTTTACGGCTGCAGCCCTACCGCCAGCTTACGATCCATAGGTGATCTTCACACAAGCTCAGCCTACGGTTTTATGGACCATTCGAAGT
Source organism: Gastrolobium villosum (assembly GCA_032173675.1). NCBI lineage: Eukaryota > Viridiplantae > Streptophyta > Magnoliopsida > Fabales > Fabaceae > Gastrolobium > Gastrolobium villosum. The sequence goes on from JAVKPL010000997.1 coordinate 146,670, forward strand.
TCTAGAACGCATTGGTCAGGTGGCTTATCGCCTGAAACTACCGGAAGGTTCACGGGTCCATCCCGTCTTTCATATTTCTCTTCTTCGACCTTTCGTGACTCAGGGACAGTATAAGGTTCACCCTTTTACGGCGAATCTACCGAGTACACCACCCATGCATATGGCGGAGGCTATTGTCTCCAAAAGAAAAATATGGAGACAAGGGCGTGAAACATCCCAGGTTCTGGTACAGTGGCAAGGGTTACCACCAGAGGATTCGACTTGGGAGGACGAAGGGCTCATGTTTGGGAAGAGGGACTCTAAGGAACGTCGGACGGAGGAGGCGGAGAAGGGTTTGGCCACACCCAGGAACTCAGCCTCCAGGAAGGAGGAGAGGATTTTTTATCCACCCAGGCACTCAGACTTGGACAATAATTTGCGTCCCACCCCTCCACTGCTGCTTAATTCGGACTCCCCAACATGCAATAATGGCGCCGTTGCTTCCACCAATGAGAGCTCACCAGTTGTTCCCAACCGTGCTGACTCACCCACTCCCCAATTAATGCCCCATGTGGATCCCTCGAGCCACGCACAACCTCTACCTGACATAGCAGGCAGGCGCACTCGATGGCCTCCAGCTGGTGATAGCGGTCCAATCTCCACTCCTTCGCATTTAATATCCTATGGGGATCCTTCGAGCCGCGCACCACTCCTGTCTGACATCGATCCTTCGAGCCGCGCACCACCTTTATCTGACTTCGCAGACGGACAGGCTAGTGGACTTCCAGCTGGTGCTAGCTGTGCTCCACTTCCACTCACCTTCCAGAAGGATCTCACCGCTACAGTATCCGATCCATACATCCAGGCCAGCCCATCCCTAGCATGATCCATTCAGCCCACACATCTCGCGGACGAGATTGGTTTCCATGGGGACAGGAATGTTACGAACAATGACATTGGGCCAAGGACACGGCCCAATCGACACATAAGGCCACCAAGTTATTTAGCAGACTATTGTCAGTAATGTAGCAGCCCAATGAGGGTATGAATGTAATTAGAAAAGAAAGATAAGTTTGTTGTAACTGAATGATCATATATTGCCCATGTCAGGGGCGTGAGAAAATTATGGAAAATTTGTTGGACAATTCCCTCTCTTTTCTTTCAATCTCTCTCTAAAACTCTCTTCTCTCTAATACCTCTTAGATCTAGAAACTGCCTCCTTACAGCATCTCTTACAACTTGATCTTAACAATGCCTTTTTGCATGGAGATCTCAATGAAGAGGTTTTTATGGCTCTTCCTGATGGCTTCCCTCAATCTCAGCCACCCAAGGTATGTAAACTTCAAAAATCTCTTTATGGACTCAAGCAAGCGAGTCGCCAATGGTATTCCAAGTTGTCTACAACACTCATCTCCATTGGTTATCAACAATCCATGGCAGATCATTCTCTCTTTATCAAACGAACTGATTCTTCATTCACAACCTTACTTGTATATGTGGATGATATAGTCTTATCCGGTGATGATTTAAACGAGATCAATCAAGTCAAGGCTTTCTTAGACTCTACTTTCAGAATCAAGGACTTGGGTAACCTAAGATTCTTCCTTGGATTGGAGGTTGCTCGTTCAAAGGATGGTCTCATTGTCAACCAGAGGAAGTATGCTTTAGAGATACTTTCTGATGCTGGGATGCTAGGTTGTAAACCAGTTTCCACACCTATGCAGCCTTCTAACAAGTTGTGTCAAGCCAAGGATCCTTCTGAAATTTTATCTGATGCTCAACCATATCGAAGGCTTGTTGGCAGATTGTTATATCTCACAACCACTCGACCCGATCTTTCCTTTGCTGTTCAACAACTCAGCCAATTCGTTTCGGCTCCCACAGCACTTCACATGGCTGCTGCGCATAGAGTTCTTCGGTATCTCAAGAATTCTCCAGCTCAAGGATTGTTTTTCTCTTGTAATTCATCTTTGGTGCTGTCTGGTTTCACTGATAGTGACTGGGCTTGTTGTCCAGACACTAGGAAGTCCATCACTGGTATTTGTATTTTCTTGGGAGATTCGCTTGTCTCTTGGCGATCGAAAAAGCAAAGCACCATTTCGCGTTCATCAGCTGAGGCTGAGTACCGCGCCCTTGCATCCATGTCTTGTGAGATTCAATGGTTGAAATTTTTACTCACTGACTTATGTGTGCCTTTTACAAAAACTGCTGCTGTGTTTTGTGACAACATTTCAGCCATCTATCTTGCTAAGAATCCTGCATTCCATGAGCGATCCAAGCATATTGAAATCGACTGTCATGTTACAAGAGAACGGATAAATGATGGCACCATTCACCTCCTCCCAGTTCAATCTTCTTCTCAGCTGGCTGATGTCTTTACCAAATCACTTCATCCTCAACCGTTTCTGCTCAATATTAGCAAGCTTGGTCTTCATGATATCCTTCGTCCAGCTTGTGGGGGGTAATAAAGGAAGTAACAGATGCCACGTGACTTAGTTAGATTAGTGAGAAGTAGTTAGCTTATTGTTAGAAGTAGTTAGCTTATTGTTAGCTTTCTGTTAGTATAACTTCTTTCGGTTAGCTTAGATCTTTCTCCGTTAGCCTTCTGTTAGTCTTCAGTTAGTTTAGGCTTTTTAATATAAAAGCTTTGTAAAGTACAGAAAGTGTAGTTCAGTTTTCATAATCTTCTTTCTGAGTTTTAATCCACAAGATGGAGTTCATATTTCTCCTCTGTGTCTTCTCACCTTTCTTGGTTTGTGATAATTTCATATGATCACAATTGATTAAAGAAACTTTCCGATTGTTTTCTCTCTTTAGTCTTTTATTACATTATTAACAAATACAATCCCTTGGTAAGAATCAAGCCGGGCAACTGATAAAAGTTCAGCATTTTTAATTCTTACTATAGTTTTGGTGATCATAATTCATAAAAATGACTTTCAAATCACATTTTTTAGTAAAATCCTAGCGTTTTCAGCAAGATTGAGAAAAGAAGTTTGAATTTGGGTAATGACTGTTCACAGTTACTTTAAAGAATAAAGACAAAAATAGTCCGAAACTTGAAAAAAGACACAATGTCATGGAAAATATATGACAGAAAAAAGAAAAATGAATGAATGAAATGATTGTGCAAAAAAAAAAAAAAAAAAAAACGCATGTAAAATGAGACATGTGCATTTAAGAGCCTGCAGAGAATATGAACCATTTCCATCAAATCAAAGGTTAGGTGACAATCAAAATGTGACCAATCAATGGAAGGCAGGTACCACTAAGCAATGACTTCCCGAGTCAACTTTCTGAGTCAACTTTCTCCTATTACTTAATATTGGGATGCGGATTCCACGAAGCAATGACTTTCCGAGTCATTTTTTCTCCTATTACTTAATATTGGGATAAAGACAGAAGTACAAGTTTTTATAATTAAATTATGAGAATTATGTTTCCCATATTACATGTTATAAAATTATCTTATATATATTTTATACAATACAAAAAAAAATTCACTAAAAAAAAGGGGAGATTATAAAAAAAAATATTTGATGCCCATTTTTTTTATATGCATAAAATATTTTTATCTAATGCAACATAAAAAATATATTCTCTTAAAATTATTCAAATGCAATTGTTTTAAAAATATTTTGTGAAAATGTCATTTTAAGATCCACGGGTGGAGTCCGTTCTTGCAGGTTAAGTTTGTCACACACCGCAGTGGGTTTAAAAATCTTTTATTTTAGCTGTTCCTCACCAGTAGCTTGTTGGTTTGGAGTTTCCCTATTATCCGCAAAGAGAACTTTTGATAAAGGAGAAATATTTTTTATCCAAAAATCTTAATTTTTAAAAATATGATAAAAACATTCAATTTACGATAATATTCAAAAATTAAAAATTTAAAAAATTTAATTTTTCGGAATTCTGAAAAATACCGGCTATAGGCCATGTTCAAAAACCAGCGGAGACACAAAAAATCTTTTATTTCTTACCGCAGAGCTCTACCTACCTAACACGTGAAAGACTCAAACATGCAAATTTTTCTGAACCGTAATGTTTAAATAAAAGAAAGTTATATTTTTAATCATTTTTTCCTTACACTTCTTTTTATGGTTGTTGGATCAAAATTAAATCAACGGTTATAAAATGATAGAATATGAGCTCTTGATTTGTTTTTAATACAACAACTATAAAAGTGATTGTGAGTGAAAAAGAATTATAAATATAACCTCTTCCTTTAAATAATTTATTTAAAAATATTTATTATTTTGATTGTTGTCCTTTTTTTTTTGTTGAACAAATTGATTTTAACTTTGACTGTACAAATATATTTTTTTAATTAATTGCTGTATAAAATCTTTTTACCTTGTCACCAATTATGAATTGTCCCATAATTAATACAAATATATAATAGTATAAGCAATTTAGCAAAATTTAAACCTTAATCATTATTTATCTACTTTTAATTAAGGTGATTATAGAATATAGGATACAGATCCTTTAGAGTTTTCAACAACTACACCATTTTTGTAGTTAAATGATTAACAATTTCTCAGCCAGACTCTACTTAATATTTTAGTATTAAAAATAAACAATTTTAAGAGATAAGATCCTATGCAATTTAAGAAAGAATGCATAGAATCTTAATCCCACTATAGGATCTTAACCCGACTATATATAACAGAGGAATTGACATGTCACGATATATAGTAATTTATGCAACACATGTGTTTCCTGTTCTTTCTTCATGTGATGGATGCCATTTTCATAATGCTAGTTTAAATTATGAAAAATCAACTAAGCAAAATAATATTCTAGTGATACTGAAAAGATTATTGACACATCTATACATTTTCGAATCTTAAAAGAAAAACTGACAAAGGATGTTTTTTCATTACTTACCATTCCAGAAGCTGTGTAACCCCAAAAATTCCATCTGCAATCATATTATAACACCAAAGAAAAAAAAACCGAATCAATCATTAAACTCAACAAAATAACAAATATTACTAATTACTCTTATTATATTAGTAGATCTTTCATCTAACAATTCCATTGGAAGCAAACAATGCATATATATAATTACGGAAAAAGTTTATACTTTTAAATGACACAACTTATATCCTTTCACTCTCACAAAGAGGTGGGTGTAAGCATTTAATCATTAATTCACGTTCAACAATAAACATTCAAGAACATGAAATGGGATCTTTAGAATTTATGAGTTTCACATAAAGTGTACCTTTCTCCATTAGTGCGGAAGAACTTTGATGGCGGAATACTTTCTCTAAGCCTTAACCCTTTCACCGTTCTTGTATCTTCTTTGATAGGGATTTGATACAACCTTTCTAGGCAGACTCAGAAGGAACTTTTGTTTCTATCAGATACGCTTCATAGAAAACTGACCTTATATCTTTTATGTAACTGCACCTATCAGCAGTTACTTTTAAATAACTTCCCTTAACAGTCAAAATTACCATAATGCCCTTTTCATTAATTAAACCAACTGACACATAATATAACACATGAGGCAAATAGTTTTACATTCTCCCACTTGGCTCATGTCATGAAGTGTCCCTTCATGATTTAATCAACACTCATTATAATGCGCATTTACTAGGCTAAAGGTTCCGTACATTGACCTCATCATAATTCATTATTAGAAATAAAATCAACAAGAGTCATGGCGGTTGTATGCTATCAAGTCGGCATAGTCCCTTCCATGTACCACTATATTGACTCTTCTTCCTAACATGATACTTTAATAGGAAGTATACATTATGTCCAACAATAATGTCTTCGTAACGGACCATAAACATTTTCAATATCATTACATAAACTTGCATGCATTCATAAATTGAAAATGAGACAATAACAGAAACATATATTCATTAATGAGCTCAGAGTGTCAATACTTAATACATAACAATAATTGTCATCATTCATTAGCTGACATAATGCCCATTCTACATACATGACCAGTAAATGTCTTGGGCGGTAATCCCTTCGTCAAGGGATCAGCTATCATAAGATTGGTGCTTATATGCTCTATAGACACTCTTTGTTTCTGAACCTCTTCTTTAACGGCAAAGTACTTTAATTCCATATGTTTAGCACCTTTGGAATACTTGTCGTTTTTAGAAAAGAAGACTGCTGCGGAATTATCACAATAAATTTTCAGCGGCTTTTCAATATTGTCGACCAATTCAAGCCCTGAAATAAAGTTCCGTAGCCATTTAGCCTGAATTGTGGCTTCAAAGCATGCCACAAACTCAGCTTCCATAGTGGACGCAGCTATTACAGTCTGCTTCGCACTTTTCCATGATATAGCTCCTTCAGCTAAAAGATACAGGTAACCACATGTAGACTTTCTTGTGTCTACGCATCCTGCAAAATCTGAATCTGTGTATCCAATCACTTCAAGGTTGTTAGACCTTCTATAAGTAAGCATGTGACCTTTAGTTCCTTGCAAATATCTCAGTACTTTCTTTGCAGCTTTCCAATGATCCATACCGGGATTACTTTGGTATCTACCCAACATCCCAACTGCAAAGCTAATATCTGGTCTCGTACAAGTCTGAGCATACATTAAACTCCCAACTAATGATGCATACGGAATTGCATCCATTTCTTTTCGTTCCAATTCACTTTTAGGACATTGCATGAGACTAAATTTATCTCCTTTCTGAATTGGAACTGGAGATGATGAGCAGTTTTCCATTCTGAATCTCTCTAGAACTCTATTAATATATGCTTTCTGAGACAAACCTAACAGTCCTTGTGATCTATCACGGAATATTTCTATTCCTATCACATAAGCTGCCTCGCCCATATCTTTCATTTCAAAGTTACTAGAGAGAAACTTCTTAGTCTCATTTAAAAGACCAAAATCATTAGTTGCCAGCAAAATATCATCAACATACAGAATCAATAATATAAACTTGCTCCCACTGATCTTCAGATATATACATCGATCAACGATGTTTTCTTTAAATCCAAAGGAAACAACAGTATCATTAAACTTAAGGTACCATTGCCGTGAAGCTTGTTTAAGTCCGTATATTGACTTCTTAAGTTTGCACACCATGTGCTCTTTATCCTTTTCTATGAACCCCATTGGTTGGTCCATGTACACATCTTCATCTAAATTTCCATTTAGAAAGGCAGTTTTCACATCCATTTGGTGTAACTCTAGATCATAATGAGCCACCAATGCCATAATAATTCTTAAAGAATCCTTCTTTGAAACTGGTGAAAAAGTTTCTTTATAGTCAATGCCATCTTTCTGAGTGAATCCCTTTGCAACAAGTCTGGCCTTGTAACGTTCTAAGTTACCATGAGAGTCACGTTTGGTCTTAAAGACCCATTTACAACCAACTCTCTTACACCCTTCTGGTAACTCAACAAGATCCCAAACCTTGTTCTGTTCCATAGATTTCAACTCATCTTTCATAGCATCTAACCACTTATCACCATTTTCACCATTCATGGCTTGTGAAAACGTTACTGGATCATCCTGAATACCCATGTCAAAATCAGACTCTTGTAGATATACCACATAATCATTAGAAATAGCAGGTCTCTTTTCTCTTTGAGATCTTCTTAATGCTATCTGTTGTGGTTCTTCTACTATGGGTTCATTCGGTTCATTAACAATGATTTCTTCATGAGTAGTGGGATCATTAACTTGTCCTTCATTATTATTTATTGGTTCAATAGCATAAGGAACAATAACTTTACTAGAGCTACAAGTCAATGGAACTTGTATTCTCACTTCATGAATATCCACTTTACGTGGTGTTTCACTCCCACTAACTTCACCATTCTCAATGAACCTAGCATTTCCAGATTCAATAATCCTTGTAGTATGATAAGGACAGTAAAATCTATACCCTTTCGATTTTTCTGGATAACCAATGAAATAACCACTGATTGTCCTTGCATCCAGTTTCTTTTCTTGCGGATTGTAATATCTAATTTCTGCCTGACAACCCCAAACATGCAGGTGTCTTATACTAGGTTTCCTTCCAGTCCAAAGTTCAAAAGGAGTCTTTGGAACTGACTTACTAGGAACCCTATTCAATACATACATGGCAGTTTTTAGAGCATAAGTCCACAATGAAACGGGTAAAGAAGAATTACTTAACATACTCCTAACCATATCCAGTAAGGTCCTATTACGCCTTTCAGATACACCATTCTGTTGCGGTGTACCGGGCATTGTGTATTGAGCACAAATACCACGCTTTTCCAGAAATTTAGCAAATGGGCCCGGATGTTGTCCACTTTCATCATACCTTCCATAATATTCACCACCCCTATCAGACCTGACAATCTTCACCTTTCTGTCTAATTGCCTTTCAACTTCATTAATATAAATCTCCAAAGCATTTGCAGCTTGAGACTTATCATGCAGCAAATAGACATAACCATAACGTGAATAATCATCAATAAAAGTGATAAAATATTTTTCTTTATTGAAGGCATTAACATCAAACGGACCACATATATCAGTGTGTATAATTTCAAGAAGCTGAGTGCTCCTTGTGGCTCCTTTCTTTGTGTGTTTTGTTTGTTTTCCTTTAATACAATCCACACAAACATTTAAATCAGTAAAGTCTAAATCCGGAAGGATTTCATTATTTACCAATCTTTTCATCATTTCTTTGGAAATGTGTCCCAAACGTTTGTGCCACAAGTAAGCGGAACACTCATTAATTAAGGTACGTTTAGTACCAACATTATGATGCAGAGTCATAAGTGTTTCAGCATAAAGATTATCAAGACATAATTTATATAATCCATCACATAAAGTACCATTACCAATCAAATGATTGTGCTTGTACAAACTGAAACTACCACTACCAAATTTAAAAGAGTATCCAGCAACATCAAGTTTGGAAATTGAAACTAAATTTCTAGATATACTAGGTACATAAAGAGTTTCACATAAATCCAAATGATATCCACTGTCGAGAATTAAACGGTAAGTCCCAACAGCTTCCACCGGAACTTTCACTCTATTGCCCATAAAGACAAACTTTTCATTTGGCCTTGTGGTTTGGGTCATAAGGAATCCCTGCATTGTATTAGAAACATGAGTAGTACAACCAGAATCATTCCACCAAGTATTATAAGGAACTTCAGCCAGGTTTGATTCATAACATACATAAGCACTAGGCTTACCTTTCTTTTTCGAACCAAGCCTTACGTTTCAGGCAATCCTTTTTGAAATGCCTTTCTTTTTTACAGAAATGGCACCTCATCTTTGCATTACTTTCTTTTTTGTGGATTTTAGAAGAAGAGGCCTCATCGACCTTAAGGGCTCCTCCTCCTCCTCCTTTCTTCTCATGCGCTCTTCTTAGCTTTATTCTTTTCAGCTCCTTGATGCTTTACATAATTGATGGAATGAGCTCCCTAATTCTTAAGTCTGGTTTCCTCCTGAACTAACATACTGTGCAATTCATGCATATTCCATTTGTCTTTCATGGTGTTATAGTTCATTTGGAAAGGACCATACTCAGACGGTAATGAGTTCAATACGAACTGCACCAGGAAGTTCTCATCCACATCCATTCCCAATGCTTTTAATTTTGCCGCAATACTTGTCATTTCA
>JAVKPL010000998.1:0-15853 GCA_032173675.1 Gastrolobium villosum
CTGTTTTCGACGCAATTCTTTTTCCGTTGAAAAACTTCACAAAATCAATTTCTTTTGCATTTATTTTATTCATCCGTTTTCGACGGAATACATTTTCCGTCAAAAAATTTCGACGTAATCCATTTTCCGTCGAAAAACATCACAAAATCAATTTCTTTTGCATTTATTTTATTCATCCATGTTCGATGGAATTTATTTTCCATCAAAAATCTTCACAAAATCAATTTTTTTTGCATTTATTTTATTCATCCGTTTTCGACGGAATTTGTTTTCCGTCGAAAAACTTCACAAAATCAATTTCTTTTGCATTTACTTTATTCATCCGTTTTCGACGGAATATATTTTTCGTCAAAAATGTTCGACGGAATCCATTTTTCATCGAAAAACTTCATAAAATCAATTTCTTTTACATTTATTTTATTCATCCATTTTCGACGGAATTCATTTTCCTTCAAAAATCTTCGACGGAATCATTTTTCCATCGCAAAACTTCACAAAATCAATTTCTTTTGCATTTATTTTATTAATCCATTTTCGACGGAATTCATTTTCCGTCAAAAATCTTCGACGGAATCCATTTTCCGTCGAAAAACTTCACAAAATCAATTTCTTTTGCATTTATTTTATTCATCCGTTTTCGACGGAATTTGTTTCCGTCGAAAAACTTCACAAAATCAATTTATTTTGCATTTATTTTATTAATCCGTTTTCGACGGAATACATTTTCCGTTAAAAATCTTCGACGGTATCCATTTTCCGTCAAAAATCTTCGACGGAATCCATTTTCCGTCGAAAAACTTCACAAAATCAATTTCTTTTGCATTTATTTTATTCATCCGTTTTCGACGGAATACATTTTCCGTCAAAAAATTTCGACCTAATCCATTTTTCGTCGAAAAACTTCACAAAATCAATTTCTTTTGCATTTATTTTATTCATCCGTTTTCGAAGGAATTCATTTTCCATCAAAAATCTTCTACGGAAACCATTTTCCATCAAAAATCTTCTACGGAATCCATTTTCCGTCGAAAAACTTCATTTTCGACGGAATTCATTTTCCGTTAAAAATCTTCACAAAATCAATTTCTTTTACATTTATTTTATTAATCCGTTTTCGACGGAATACATTTTTCGTCGAAAAACTTGATAAAATCAATTTCTTTTGTATTTATTTTATTCATCCATTTTCGACGGTATTCGTTTTTCGTCCAAAATCTTCGACGGAATCCATTTTCCGTCGAAAAACTTCACAAAATCAATTTCTTTTTGCATTTATTTTATTCATCCGTTTTCGAAGGAATTCATTTTCCATCAAAAATCTTCTACGGAAACCATTTTCCATCAAAAATCTTCTACGGAATCCATTTTCCGTCGAAAAACTTCATTTTCGACGGAATTCATTTTCCGTTAAAAATCTTCACAAAATCAATTTCTTTTACATTTATTTTATTAATCCGTTTTCGACGGAATACATTTTGCGTCGAAAAACTTGATAAAATCAATTTCTTTTGCATTTATTTTATTCATCCATTTTCGACGGAATTCATTTTCCTTCAAAAATCTTCGACGGAATACATTTTTCGTCGAAAAACTTCATAAAATCAATTTCTTTTGCATTTATTTTATTCATCCATTTTCGACGGTATTCGTTTTCCGACCAAAATCTTCGACGGAATCCATTTTCCGCCGAAAAACTTCACAAAATCAATTTCTTTTGCATTTATTTTATTCATCCGTTTTCGACGGAATTCATTTTCTGTCAAAAATCTTCGACGGAATCCATTTTCCATCAAAAATCTTCTAAGAAATCCATTTTCTGTCGAAAAACTTCAAAAAATCAATTTCTTTTGCATTTATTTTATTAATCCGTTTTCGACGGAATACATTTTCCGTCGAAAAACTTCACAAAATCAATTTCTTTTGCATTTACCTTATTCATCCGTTTTAGACGGAATACATTTTCGGCAAAAATGTTCGGCGGAATCCATTTTTCATCGAAAAACTTCATAAAATCAATTTCTTATGCATTTATTTTATTCATCCATTTTCGACGCAATTCATTTTCCGTCAAAAATCTTCGACGGAATCCATTTTCCGTCGAAAAACTTCACAAAATCAATTTCTTTTGCATTTATTTTATTCATCCGTTTTCGAAGGAATTCATTTTCCATCAAAAATCTTCTACGGAAACCATTTTCCATCAAAAATCTTCTACGGAATCCATTTTCCGTCGAAAAACTTCATTTTCGACGGAATTCATTTTCCGTTAAAAATCTTCACAAAATCAATTTCTTTTACATTTATTTTATTAATCCGTTTTCGACGGAATACATTTTTCGTCGAAAAACTTGATAAAATCAATTTCTTTTGCATTTATTTTATTCATCCATTTTCGACGGTATTCGTTTTCCGTCCAAAATCTTCGACGGAATCCATTTTCCGTCGAAAAACTTCACAAAATCAATTTCTTTTGCATTTATTTTATTCATCCGTTTTCGACGGAATTCATTTTCTGTCAAAAATCTTCGACGGAATCCATTTTCCATCAAAAATCATCTACGAAATCCATTTTCCGTCGATAAACTTCAAAAAATCAATTTCTTTTGCATTTATTTTATTAATCCGTTTTCGACGCAATTATTTTTCCGTTGAAAAACTTCACAAAATCAATTTCTTTTGCATTTATTTTATTCATCCGTTTTCGACGGAATACATTTTCCGTCAAAAAATTTCGACCTAATCCATTTTCCGTCGAAAAACTTCACAAAATCAATTTCTTTTGCATTTATTTTATTCATCCATTTTCGATGGAATTTATTTTCCGTCCAAAATCTTCGACGGAATCCATTTTCCGTCAAAAATCTTCACAAAATCAATTTCTTTTGCATTTATTTTATTCATCCGTTTTCGACGGAATTTGTTTTCCGTCGAAAAACTTCACAAAATCAATTTCTTTTGCATTTATTTTATTCATCTGTTTTCGACGGAATACATTTTTCGTCAAAAATGTTCGACGGAATCCATTTTTCATCGAAAAACTTCATAAAATCAATTTCTTTTGCATTTATTTTATTCATCCGTTTTTTACGGAATTTGTTTTTCGTCGATAAACTTCAGAAAATCAATTTCTTTTGCATTTATTTTATTGATCCGTTTTCGATGCAATTCATTTGCCGTCAAAAATTTTCGACGGAATCCATTTTCCGTCAAAAATCTTCTACGGAATCCATTTTCAGTCGAAAAACTTCACAAAATCAATTTCTTTTGCATTTATTTTATTCATCCGTTTTCGACGGAATTTGTTTTCCGTCGAAAAACTTCACAAAATCAATTTCTTTTGCATTTATTTTATTCATCCGTTTCGACGGAATGCATTTTCCGTCAAAAATCTTCGACCGAATCCATTTTCCGTCGAAAAACTTCACAAAATCAATTTCTTTTGCATTTATTTTATACATCCGTTTTCGTTGGAATTCATTTTCCGTCAAAAAATTTCGACGGAATCCATTTTCCGTCAAAAATCTTCACAAAAACAATTTCTTTTGCATTTATTTTATTCATCCGTTTTCGACGGAATTTGTTTTCCGTCGAAAAACTTCACAAAATCAATTTCTTTTGCATTTATTTTATTCATCCGTTTTCGACGGAATACATTTTCGTCAAAAATGTTCGACGGAATCCATTTTTCATAGAAAAACTTCATAAAATCAATTTCTTATGCATTTATTTTATTCATCCATTTTCGACGGAATTCATTTTCCGTCAAAAATCTTCGACGGAATCCATTTTCTGTCGAAAAACTTCACAAAATAAATTTCTTTTGCATTTATTTTATTCATCCGTTTTCGAAGGAATTCATTTTCCATCAAAAATCTTCGACGGAAACCATTTTCCATCAAAAATCTTCTACGGAATCCATTTTCCGTCGAAAAACTTCATTTTCGACGGAATTCATTTTCCGTTAAAAATCTTCACAAAATCAATTTCTTTTACATTTATTTTATTAATCCGTTTTCGACGGAATACATTTTTCGTCGAAAAACTTGATAAAATCAATTTCTTTTGCATTTATTTTATTCATCCATTTTCGACGGAATTCTTTTTCCGTCAAAAATCTTCGTCGGAATACATTTTTCGTCGAAAAACTTCATAAAATCAATTTCTTTAACATTTATTTTATTCATCCATTTTCGAGGGTATTCGTTTTCCGTCCAAAATGTTCGACGGAATCCATTTTCCGTCGAAAAACTTCACAAAATCAATTTCTTTTGCATTTATTTTATTCATCCATTTTCGACGGAATTCATTTTCTGTCAAAAATCTTCGACGGAATCCATTTTCCATCAAAAATCATCTACGAAATCCATTTTCCGTCGAAAAACTTCAAAAAATCAATTTCTTTTGCATTTATTTTATTCATCCATTTTCGACGGAATTCATTTTCCGTCAAAAATCTTCGACGGAATCTATTTTCCGTCGAAAAACTTCAAAAAATCAATTTCTTTTGCATTTATTTTATTAATCTGTTTTCGACGCAATTCTTTTTCCGTTGAAAAACTTCACAAAATCAATTTCTTTTGCATTTATTTTATTCATCCGTTTTCGACGGAATACATTTTCCGTCAAAAAATTTCGACGTAATCCATTTTCCGTCGAAAAACATCACAAAATCAATTTCTTTTGCATTTATTTTATTCATCCATGTTCGATGGAATTTATTTTCCATCAAAAATCTTCACAAAATCAATTTCTTTTGCATTTATTTTATTCATCCGTTTTCGACGGAATTTGTTTTCCGTCGAAAAACTTCACAAAATCAATTTCTTTTGCATTTATTTTATTCATCCGTTTTCGACGGAATATATTTTCGTCAAAAATGTTCGACGGAATCCATTTTTCATCGAAAAACTTCATAAAATCAATTTCTTTTACATTTATTTTATTCATCCATTTTCGACGGAATTCATTTTCCTTCAAAAATCTTCGACGGAATCATTTTTCCATCGCAAAACTTCACAAAATCAATTTCTTTTGCATTTATTTTATTCATCTGTTTTCGACGGAATACATTTTTCGTCAAAAATGTTCGACGGAATCCATTTTTCATCGAAAAACTTCATAAAATCAATTTCTTTTGCATTTATTTTATTCATCCGTTTTTTACGGAATTTGTTTTTCGTCGAAAAACTTCTGAAAATCAATTTCTTTTGCATTTATTTTATTAATCCGTTTTCGATGGAATTCATTTGCCGTCAAAAATTTTCGACGGAATCCATTTTCCGTCAAAAATCTTCTACGAAATCCATTTTCAGTCGAAAAACTTCACAAAATCAATTTCTTTTGCATTTATTTTATTCATCCGTTTTCGACGGAATTTGTTTTCCGTCGAAAAACTTCACAAAATCAATTTCTTTTGCATTTATTTTATTCATCCGTTTTCGACGGAATACATTTTCCGTCAAAAATCTTCGACCGAATCCATTTTCCGTCGAAAAACTTCACAAAATCAATTTCTTTTGCATTTATTTTATTCATCCGTTTTCGATGGAATTCATTTTCCGTCAAAAATCTTCGACGGAATCCATTTTCCGTCAAAAATCTTCACAAAAACAATTTCTTTTGCATTTATTTTATTCATCCGTTTTCGACGGAATTTGTTTTCCGTCGAAAAACTTCACAAAATCAATTTCTTTTGCATTTATTTTATTCATCCGTTTTCGACGGAATACATTTTCGTCAAAAATGTTCGACGGAATCCATTTTTCATAGAAAAACTTCATAAAATCAATTTCTTATGCATTTATTTTATTCATCCATTTTCGACGGAATTCATTTTCCGTCAAAAATCTTCGACGGAATCCATTTTCCGTCGAAAAACTTCACAAAATCAATTTCTTTTGCATTTATTTTATTCATCCGTTTTCGAAGGAATTCATTTTCCATCAAAAATCTTCGACGGAAACCATTTTCCATCAAAAATCTTCTACGGAATCCATTTTCCGTCGAAAAACTTCATTTTCGACGGAATTCATTTTCCGTTAAAAATCTTCACAAAATCAATTTCTTTTACATTTATTTTATTAATCCGTTTTCGACGGAATACATTTTTCGTCGAAAAACTTGATAAAATCAATTTCTTTTGCATTTATTTTATTCATCCATTTTCGACGGAATTCTTTTTCCGTCAAAAATCTTCGTCGGAATACATTTTTCGTCGAAAAACTTCATAAAATCAATTTCTTTAACATTTATTTTATTCATCCATTTTCGAGGGTATTCGTTTTCCGTCCAAAATCTTCGACGGAATCCATTTTCCATCGAAAAACTTCACAAAATCAATTTCTTTTGCATTTATTTTATTCATCCGTTTTCGACGGAATTCATTTTCTGTCAAAAATCTTCGACGGAATCCATTTTCCATCAAAAATCATCTACGAAATCCATTTTCCGTCGAAAAACTTCACAAAATCAATTTCTTTTGCATTTATTTTATTCATCCATTTTCGACAGAATTCATTTTCCGTCAAAAATCTTCGACGGAATCTATTTTCCGTCGAAAAACTTCAAAAAATCAATTTCTTTTGCATTTATTTTATTAATCCGTTTTCGACGCAATTCTTTTTCCGTTGAAAAACTTCACAAAATCAATTTCTTTTGCATTTATTTTATTCATCCGTTTTCGACGGAATACATTTTCCGTCAAAAAATTTCGACGTAATCCATTTTCCGTCGAAAAACATCACAAAATCAATTTCTTTTGCATTTATTTTATTCATCCATGTTCGATGGAATTTATTTTCCATCAAAAATCTTCACAAAATCAATTTCTTTTGCATTTATTTTATTCATCCGTTTTCGACGGAATTTGTTTTCCGTCGAAAAACTTCACAAAATCAATTTCTTTTGCATTTATTTTATTCATCCGTTTTCGACGGAATATATTTTTCGTCAAAAATGTTCGACGGAATCCATTTTTCATCGAAAAACTTCATAAAATCAATTTCTTTTACATTTATTTTATTCATCCATTTTCGACGGAATTCATTTTCCTTCAAAAATCTTCGACGGAATCATTTTTCCATCGCAAAACTTCACAAAATCAATTTCTTTTGCATTTATTTTATTCATCCATTTTCGACGGAATTCATTTTCCGTCAAAAATCTTCGACGGAATCCATTTTCCGTCGAAAAACTTCACAAAATCAATTTCTTTTGCATTTATTTTATTCATCCGTTTTCGACGGAATTTGTTTCCGTCGAAAAACTTCACAAAATCAATTTATTTTGCATTTATTTTATTAATCCGTTTTCGACGGAATACATTTTCCGTTAAAAATCTTCGACGGTATCCATTTTCCGTCAAAAATCTTCGACGGAATCCATTTTCCGTCGAAAAACTTCACAAAATCAATTTCTTTTGCATTTATTTTATTCATCCGTTTTCGACGGAATACATTTTCCGTCAAAAAATTTCGACGTAATCCATTTTCCGTCGAAAAACATCACAAAATCAATTTCTTTTGCATTTATTTTATTCATCCATGTTCGATGGAATTTATTTTCCGTCAAAAATCTTCGACGGAATCCTTTTTCCGTCAAAAATCTTCACAAAATCAATTTCTTTTGCATTTATTTTATTCATCCGTTTTCGACGGAATTTGTTTTCCGTCGAAAAACTTCACAAAATCAATTTCTTTTGCATTTATTTTATTCATCCGTTTTCGACGGAATACATTTTTCGTCAAAAATGTTAGACGGAATACATTTTTCATCGAAAAACTTCATAAAATCAATTTCTTTTGCATTTATTTTATTCATCCATTTTTGACGGAATTTGTTTTTCGTCGAAAAACTTCAGAAAATCAATTTCTTTTGCATTTATTTTATTAATCCGTTTTCGATGGAATTCATTTGCCGTCAAAAATTTTCGACGAAATCCATTTTCCGTCAAAAATCTTCTACGGAATCCATTTTCATTCGAAAAACTTCACAAAATCAATTTCTTTTGCATTTATTTTATTCATCCGTTTTCGACGGAATTTGTTTTCCGTCGAAAAACTTCACAAAATCAATTTATTTTGATTTTATTTTATTCATCCGTTTTCGACGGAATGCTTTTTTCGTCAAAAATCTTCGACGGAATACATTGTGCGTCGAAAAACTTGATAAAATTAATTTCTTTTGCATTTATTTTATTCATCCATTTTCGATGGAATTCATTTTCCGTCAAAAATCTTCGACGGAATACAATTTTCTTCGAAAAACTTGATAAAATCAATTTCTTTTGCATTTATTTTATTCATCCGTTTTCTACGGAATTCATTTTCTGTCAAAAATCTTCGACGGAATCCATTTTCCATCAAAAATCTTCTACGAAATTCATTTTTCGTCGAAAAACTTCAAAAAATCAATTTCTTTTGCATTTATTTTATTAATCCGTTTCCGACGCAATTCTTTTTCCGTCGAAAAACTTCACAAAATCAATTTCTTTTGCATTTATTTTATTCATCCGTTTTCGACGGAATACATTTTCCGTCAAAAATCTTCGACCGAATCCATTTTCCGTCGAAAAACTTCACAAAATCTATTTCTTTTGCATTTATTTTATTCACCCGTTTTCGATGGAATTCATTTTCCGTCAAAAATCTTCGACGGAATCCATTTTCCGTCAAAAATCTTCACAAAAATAATTTCTTTTGCATTTATTTTATTCATCCGTTTTCGACGGAATTTGTTTTCCGTCGAAAAACTTCACAAAATCAATTTCTTTTGCATTTATTTTATTCATCCGTTTTCGACGGAATATATTTTTCGTCAAAAATGTTCGACGGAATCCATTTTTCATCGAAAAACTTCATAAAATCAATTTCTTTTACATTTATTTTATTCATCCATTTTCGACGGAATTCATTTTCCTTCAAAAATCTTCGACGGAATCATTTTTCCATCGCAAAACTTCACAAAATCAATTTCTTTTGCATTTATTTTATTCATCAATTTTCGACGGAATTCATTTTTCGTCAAAAATCTTCGACGGAATCCATTTCCCTTCGAAAAACTTCAAAAAATCAATTTCGAAAAACTTCGAAAAAACAAAATCAATTTCTTTTGCATTTATTTTATTAATCCGTTTCCGAATCCACGAAAAACTTCACAAAAATTTCTTTTGCATTTATTTTTTCCGAATTCATTTTCGAAAAACTTCACAAAATCAATTTCTTTTGCATTTATTTTATTCATCCGTTTTCGACGGAAAAACTTCACAAAATCAACATTTTCCGTTTTCAAAATATCTTCGAATCCACCGAATCCATTTTCCGTCGAATCCATTTTCCAAAAAAAACTTCACAAAATCTATTTCTTTTGCATTTATTTTATTCACCCGTTTTCGATGGAATTCATTTTCCGTCAAAAATCTTCGACGGAATCCATTTTCCGTCAAAAATCTTCACAAAAATAATTTCTTTTGCATTTATTTTATTCATCCGTTTTCGACGGAATTTATTTTTTCCGTCGAAAAACTTCACAAAATCAATTTCTTTTGCATTTATTTTATTCATCCGTTTTCGACGGAATATATTTTTCGTCAAAAATGTTCGACGGAATCCATTTTTCATCGAAAAACTTCATAAAATCAATTTCTTTTACATTTATTTTATTCATCCATTTTCGACGGAATTCATTTTCCTTCAAAAATCTTCGACGGAATCATTTTTCCATCGCAAAACTTCACAAAATCAATTTCTTTTGCATTTATTTTATTCATCAATTTTCGACGGAATTCATTTTCCGTCAAAAATCTTCGACGGAATCCATTTTCCGTCGAAAAACTTCACAAAATCAATTTCTTTTGCATTTATTTTATTCATCCGTTTTCGACGGAATTTGTTTCCATCGAAAAACTTCACAAAATCAATTTATTTTGCATTTATTTTATTAATCCGTTTTCGACGGAATACATTTTCCGTTAAAAATCTTCGACGGTATCCATTTTCCGTCAAAAATCTTCGACGGAATACAATTTTCGTCGAAAAACTTGATAAAATTAATTTCTTTTGCATTTATTTTATTCATCCATTTTCGATGGAATTCATTTTCCGTCAAAAATCTTCGACGGAATACAATTTTCGTCGAAAAACTTGATAAAATCAATTTCTTTTGCATTTATTTTATTCATCCGTTTTCTACGGAATTCATTTTCTGTCAAAAATCTTCGACGGAATCCATTTTCCATCAAAAATCTTCTACGAAATCCATTTTTCGTCGAAAAACTTCATTTTCGACGGAATTCATTTTCCGTTAAAAATCCTCACAAAATCAATTTCTTTTACATTTATTTTATTAATCCGTTTTCGACGGAATACATTTTTCGTCGAAAAACTTGATAAAGTCAATTTCTTTTGCATTTATTTTATTCATCCATTTTCGACGGAATTCATTTTCCTTCAAAAATCTTCGACGGAATACATTTTTCGTCGAAAAACTTCATAAAATCAATTTCTTTTGCATTTATTTTATTCATCCATTTTCGACGGTATATGTTTTCCGTCCAAAATCTTCGACGAAATCCATTTTCCGTCGAAAAACTTCACAAAATTAATTTCTTTTGCATTTATTTTATTCATCCGTTTTCTACGGAATTCATTTTCTGTCAAAAATCTTCGACGGAATCCATTTTCCATCAAAAATCATCTACGAAATCCATTTTCCGTCGAAAAACTTCAAAAAATCAATTTCTTTTGCATTTATTTTATTCATCCATTTTCGACAGAATTCATTTTCCGTCAAAAATCTTCGACGGAATCTATTTTTCGTCGAAAAACTTCAAAAAATCAATTTCTTTTGCATTTATTTTATTAATCTGTTTTCGACGCAATTCTTTTTCCGTTGAAAAACTTCACAAAATCAATTTCTTTTGCATTTATTTTATTCATCCGTTTTCGACGGAATACATTTTCCGTCAAAAAATTTCGACGTAATCCATTTTCCGTCGAAAAACATCACAAAATCAATTTCTTTTGCATTTATTTTATTCATCCATGTTCGATGGAATTTATTTTCCATCAAAAATCTTCACAAAATCAATTTCTTTTGCATTTATTTTATTCATCCGTTTTCGACGGAATTTGTTTTCCGTCGAAAAACTTCACAAAATCAATTTCTTTTGCATTTATTTTATTCATCCGTTTTCGACGGAATATATTTTTCGTCAAAAATGTTCGACGGAATCCATTTTTCATCGAAAAACTTCATAAAATCAATTTCTTTTACATTTATTTTATTCATCCATTTTCGACGGAATTCATTTTCCTTCAAAAATCTTCGACGGAATCATTTTTCCATCGCAAAACTTCACAAAATCAATTTCTTTTGCATTTATTTTATTCATCAATTTTCGACGGAATTCATTTTCCGTCAAAAATCTTCGACGGAATCCATTTTCCGTCGAAAAACTTCACAAAATCAATTTCTTTTGCATTTATTTTATTCATCCGTTTTCGACGGAATTTGTTTCCGTCGAAAAACTTCACAAAATCAATTTATTTTGCATTTATTTTATTAATCCGTTTTCGACGGAATACATTTTCCGTTAAAAATCTTCGACGGTATCCATTTTCCGTCAAAAATCTTCGACGGAATCCATTTTCCGTCGAAAAACTTCACAAAATCAATTTCTTTTGCATTTATTTTATTCATCCGTTTTCGACGGAATGCATTTTCCGTCAAAAAATTTCGACCTAATCCATTTTCCGTCGAAAAACTTCACAAAATCAATTTCTTTTGCATTTATTTTATTCATCCATGTTCGATGGAATTTATTTTCCGTCAAAAATCTTCGACGGAATCCTTTTTCCGTCAAAAATCTTCACAAAATCAATTTCTTTTGCATTTATTTTATTCATCCGTTTTCGACGGAATTTGTTTTCCGTCGAAAAACTTCACAAAATCAATTTCTTTTGCATTTATTTTATTCATCCGTTTTCGACGGAATACATTTTTCGTCAAAAATGTTAGACGGAATACATTTTTCATCGAAAAACTTCATAAAATCAATTTCTTTTGCATTTATTTTATTCATCCATTTTTGACGGAATTTGTTTTTCGTCGAAAAACTTCAGAAAATCAATTTCTTTTGCATTTATTTTATTAATCCGTTTTCGATGGAATTCATTTGCCGTCAAAAATTTTCGACGAAATCCATTTTCCGTCAAAAATCTTCTACGGAATCCATTTTCATTCGAAAAACTTCACAAAATCAATTTCTTTTTCATTTATTTTATTCATCCGTTTTCGACGGAATTCATTTTCCGTCGAAAAACTTCACAAAATCAATTTATTTTGATTTTATTTTATTCATCCGTTTTCGACGGAATGCTTTTTTCGTCAAAAATCTTCGACGGAATACATTGTGCGTCGAAAAACTTGATAAAATTAATTTCTTTTGCATTTATTTTATTCATCCATTTTCGACGGAATTCATTTTCCGTCAAAAATCTTCGACGGAATACAATTTTCGTCGAAAAACTTGATAAAATCAATTTCTTTTGCATTTATTTTATTCATCCGTTTTCTACGGAATTCATTTTCTGTCAAAAATCTTCGACGGAATCCATTTTCCATCAAAAATCTTCTACGAAATTCATTTTTCGTCGAAAAACTTCAAAAAATCAATTTCTTTTGCATTTATTTTATTAATCCGTTTCCGACGCAATTCTTTTTCCGTCGAAAAACTTCACAAAATCAATTTCTTTTGCATTTATTTTATTCATCCGTTTTCGACGGAATACATTTTCCGTCAAAAATCTTCGACCGAATCCATTTTCCGTCGAAAAACTTCACAAAATCTATTTCTTTTGCATTTATTTTATTCACCCGTTTTCGATGGAATTCATTTTCCGTCAAAAATCTTCGACGGAATCCATTTTCCGTCAAAAATCTTCACAAAAATAATTTCTTTTGCATTTATTTTATTCATCCGTTTTCGACGGAATTTGTTTTCCGTCGAAAAACTTCACAAAATCAATTTCTTTTGCATTTATTTTATTCATCCGTTTTCGACGGAATATATTTTTCGTCAAAAATGTTCGACGGAATCCATTTTTCATCGAAAAACTTCATAAAATCTATTTCTTTTACATTTATTTTATTCATCCATTTTCGACGGAATTCATTTTCCTTCAAAAATCTTCGACGGAATCATTTTTCCATCGCAAAACTTCACAAAATCAATTTCTTTTGCATTTATTTTATTCATCCATTTTCGACGGAATTCATTTTCCTTCAAAAATCTTCGACGGAATCATTTTTCCATCGAAAAACTTCACAAAATCAATTTCTTTTACATTTATTTTATTCATCCATTTTCGACGGAATTCATTTTCCTTCAAAAATCTTCGACGGAATCATTTTTCCATCGCAAAACTTCACAAAATCAATTTCTTTTGCATTTATTTTATTCATCAATTTTCGACGGAATTCATTTTCCGTCAAAAATCTTCGACGGAATCCATTTTCCATCAAAAATCTTCTACGAAATTCATTTTTCGTCGAAAAACTTCAAAAAATCAATTTCTTTTGCATTTATTTTATTAATCCGTTTCCGACGCAATTCTTTTTCCGTCGAAAAACTTCACAAAATCAATTTCTTTTGCATTTATTTTATTCATCCATTTTCGACGGAATTCATTTTCCTTCAAAAATCTTCGACGGAATCATTTTTCCATCGCAAAACTTCACAAAATCAATTTCTTTTACTTTTATTTTATTCATCCATTTTCGACGGAATTCATTTTCCTTCAAAAATCTTCGACGGAATCATTTTTCCATCGCAAAACTTCACAAAATCAATTTCTTTTGCATTTATTTTATTCATCCATTTTCGACGGAATTCATTTTCCTTCAAAAATCTTCGACGGAATCATTTTTCCATCGAAAAAATTCACAAAATCAATTTCTTTTACATTTATTTTATTCATCCATTTTCGACGGAATTCATTTTCCTTCAAAAATCTTCGACGGAATCATTTTTCCATCGCAAAACTTCACAAAATCAATTTCTTTTGCATTTATTTTATTCATCAATTTTCGACGGAATTCATTTTCCGTCAAAAATCTTCGACGGAATCCATTTTCCATCAAAAATCTTCTACGAAATTCATTTTTCGTCGAAAAACTTCAAAAAATCAATTTCTTTTGCATTTATTTTATTAATCCGTTTCCGACGCAATTCTTTTTCCGTCGAAAAACTTCACAAAATCAATTTCTTTTGCATTTATTTTATTCATCCGTTTTCGACGGAATACATTTTCCGTCAAAAATCTTCGACCGAATCCATTTTCCGTCGAAAAACTTCACAAAATCTATTTCTTTTGCATTTATTTTATTCACCCGTTTTCGATGGAATTCATTTTCCGTCAAAAATCTTCGACGGAATCCATTTTCCGTCAAAAATCTTCACAAAAATAATTTCTTTTGCATTTATTTTATTCATCCGTTTTCGACGGAATTTGTTTTCCGTCGAAAAACTTCACAAAATCAATTTCTTTTGCATTTATTTTATTCATCCGTTTTCGACGGAATATATTTTTCGTCAAAAATGTTCGACGGAATCCATTTTTCATCGAAAAACTTCATAAAATCTATTTCTTTTACATTTATTTTATTCATCCATTTTCGACGGAATTCATTTTCCTTCAAAAATCTTCGACGGAATCATTTTTCCATCGCAAAACTTCACAAAATCAATTTCTTTTGCATTTATTTTATTCATCAATTTTCGACGGAATTCATTTTCCGTCAAAAATCTTCGACGGAATCCATTTTCCGTCGAAAAACTTCACAAAATCAATTTCTTTTGCATTTATTTTATTCATCCGTTTTCGACGGAATTTGTTTCCGTCGAAAAACTTCACAAAATCAATTTATTTTGCATTTATTTTATTAATCCGTTTTCGACGGAATACATTTTCCGTTAAAAATCTTCGACGGTATCCATTTTCCGTCAAAAATCTTCGACGGAATACAATTTTCGTCGAAAAACTTGATAAAATTAATTTCTTTTGCATTTATTTTATTCATCCATTTTCGATGGAATTCATTTTCCGTCAAAAATCTTCGACGGAATACAATTTTCGTCGAAAAACTTGATAAAATCAATTTCTTTTGCATTTATTTTATTCATCCGTTTTCTACGGAATTCATTTTCTGTCAAAAATCTTCGACGGAATCCATTTTCCATCAAAAATCTTCTACGAAATCCATTTTTCGTCGAAAAACTTCATTTTCGACGGAATTCATTTTCCGTTAAAAATCCTCACAAAATCAATTTCTTTTACATTTATTTTATTAATCCGTTTTCGACGGAATACATTTTTCGTCGAAAAACTTGATAAAGTCAATTTCTTTTGCATTTATTTTATTCATCCATTTTCGACGGAATTCATTTTCCTTCAAAAATCTTCGACGGAATACATTTTTCGTCGAAAAACTTCATAAAATCAATTTCTTTTGCATTTATTTTATTCATCCATTTTCGACGGTATATGTTTTCCGTCCAAAATCTTCGACGGAATCCATTTTCCGTCGAAAAACTTCACAAAATCAATTTCTTTTGCATTTATTTTATTCTTCCGTTTTCGACGGAATTCATATTCAGTCAAAAATCTTCGACGGAATCCATTTTCCATCAAAAATCTTCTACGAAATCCATTTTCCGTCGAAAAACTTCAAAAAATCAATTTCTTTTGCATTTATTTTATTAATCCGTTTTCGACGGAATTTGTTTTCCGTCGAAAAACTTCACAAAATCAATTTCTTTTGCATTTATTTTATTCATCCGTATTCGACGGAATAC
>JAVKPL010000999.1:0-15615 GCA_032173675.1 Gastrolobium villosum
TATGCCACTGTTTATGTGTGAATGTGCCACTGTTTTGAGTATATATATGCCACTGTTTCTCAATGAATCTACCACTGTTTGAGTATGCATATGCCACTGTTTCGGTTGGACAAGATCACCATTTTGATGCCACTGTTTCTGCACACAATACTCACTGTTTTAGTGCCTCACATGCCACTGTTTCTGCATAAAATGCTCACTGTTTTTAGTACATAATGTGCCACTGTTTCTGCTCACTGTTTTAATGCCACATATGTCACTGTTTTGCACCAAAAATACTCACTGTTTTAGTACTTAATGAGCCACTGTTTCTGCATAAAATAACCACCATATTGATGTTCAAACACCACTATTTATGCCACTGTTTTAATGTCCAAAAATCATGATTTATGCCACTGTTTTAATCACCATTTATGCCACTGTCTTAATGTTCAAAAATCCCTCTTTATGCCACTGTTTTGAGGTGCAAATACCTCTACCTATGTCACTGTTTCATGTTCAAATGCAACCATTCATGCCACTGTTTTAATGCACAAATAACACTACTTATGCCACTGTTTTGATGTCCAAATGCCACTGTTTATGTCACTGTTTTAACGTTCAAATGCCACCGTTTCTGCCACTGTCTAATGCCACTGTTCTGCCACTGTTTGATGTCCAAAGTGTCACTGTTTCTGTTTGAAAAATGGTCACTGTTTCTGCTGTAAGGTGCTACTGTTTTCTGCTGTAAAACATCACTGTTTCTGCCCACTGTTTTTAAGTAAAACGTCACTGTTTTCGGTTCACTGTTTTAAAGAACAACTCACTGTTTTCTGCTCACTGTTTTAAGAACAAACGTCACTGTTTTCTGCTGTAAAACGCTGTTGTATGCTCACTGTTTTTCTGCTGTAAAACACTGCTGTATGCTCACTGTTTTCCACTGTAAAACACTGTTGTATGCTCACTGTTTCTGCTGTAAATCGCCGCTGTAAATGATTGGTTGTAATTGATTTAGGTGCACTTAAGAAGTGAGATACTTCGCTGCTGTTTGGTATTGTTTAAGGCACGCAAGGTAAGTGTCAGGCGATATTGCCTAATGTGACTATTGACTACTGGTATAAAATTGTGACATGATGCTCCATATTCCGTAAAAATATTATGTTCCATTATGATGAAAGGAAACTGCCAAAAATGTGCCGTGACGGCTATATGATTATGAGGTAAAGACGTTATGTGGCAGCATAACGCATATGAAAAGTATATGTGCCGTGATGGCTATATGAAAGGTATATAAGCATGCACCTTACATCATACCGCATTTTTACGCTTTGTGTGTGAAAGCATAGCATGACATGCATGTATCAAGATCATATAGGCCTTGTTTTAGAATAGTTATGTACAGGACCATGTGTTTGAGCAAGCATCATATAGGCATCCCCAAGGTACCGGGGTATGGGACACTTGGCATCAGTCCGCATAGGCCCACAGTTGGAATCCACATGGAGCTCAGGTGCCAAGGTATATTTGATTCCACTGTGAAGTGCGCGCACGACGGTGCTAAAAGCGCAAAGGAAAGGCGTTATATACGCAATATATGAATATGATGAAAAGGAAAAAGGAAAAGGAACAAGGATATGTTGAAGTGACTGTTTATGATTTTGTGCCTAGTTAATACTGTTATATTATTGGTTTTGTTGCCACACTACTGGGATTATTCTCACCCCTTCGGGGCTGCTATTTTCCTAAATGGCAGGAGGACGTAAAAGCAATTGAAGGATGATGTTTGCTGTTGCTTGCTGATGAATGGACTTGTACTGTTGCTGTTTGATTGATTGGATGACTGTAATGATTAATATTTTGGTACTCTTGGATGACTGTAGACTCTATCATCTCTATTTTATCTTGAACTTTTATGAACAGCGGCTATTTTGGAAAACCTTTGTGAAAGGAATTTTTGAAAGACTTATGTGCTGAAATTTTTACAGTGCACCTTACGGGTGGTGTTTTTATGAGCAAACGAACTCTGATTTACTATTATTTTATATGCACGCGAAGCCCCAAACGTGCTCTTTCTAATTTACTTGAAATATTTTTTATCGTCCAAACAGAAGTGATAAGGATTGTAGAAACGCTTTTCGGGTTTGAATTTATAGCATAAGAGTCTTTGTTAGCTTATGTGACGTAACGACTCTAATTCCGCTTAGCAAACGACTCTCTTGGATGCATACAAGGGAGGAGGTTATTATTTCCACAAATCAAAATCATTAATTAATTATTAATTCACGTTACAATAGTAACATTATTTGTTAGTAAAAATATTCTATTCCTATATCAAAATAACATTGTTATGAGATTTATATTTTGAAAAAAAGAAAGAAAGAAGTTATCATCATCCGTAGCATTCATTTTCATAATTTCTTATATTATCATGCTTCTTCTCTCTCAATTTTTTTTTCTCCCATTCTCCTTTAACAGAGTTTTCTCTAACATTTCTCAAGATCCTTCACTCATTGATTTCTCTAAATTTTGAAGCAATGACCAATGGTTCTCTTAGCATCTATTTACGGGAAAAGTTTTATCATGCAAATGATAAAAGTAATCATAAAATATTATTAACACAACAATTATTCACAAACTTCTCCATGCGAGTTTCTTGAAGTTTTGTTTTTAGATTCAACAACTTCACATGATTTTTGCATTATATGTTCGAAGGGACTCTAAACGTGATCATTAAAAGATAATTGAAAGAAACATAAAATAATACACTTGAATGCAATAATTCATCACCAATTATTATTATTGAAAATTAAGGGGGCGTTTGGTTGAGGAGAAATTTTTTGAATACTAGGAAAATGTAATTGATAGGAAAATGGTTGGAAAGTGAGTTTGGTAAGAAAATGTAAAAAAAAGTTGTTTGGTAGGCCAAAATAATACTGGGAAAATTGAGTGAAATTCCTGAATGTGTGTTTGGTTGAAAATAAAATATTGATGGGAAAATTTATTAAAATTACAAAATAACCCTTTTAGAAATAACCCTTTATGAGATTGGTTTTAGGGTTTTATGTTTATCATGTAACATAACACAACTTCATTTTCCTACACACACATTAAAGAGGTGGGGTCCACATATTTTTCTTTCTCTTTCATCATTCCACTTTCTCTCTCCCTTTTTGTTGTGAGTGTTGGAAACAAAAGTTCAATTATGTAACATAACATTAATAAAACCCTTGGTTTTAATGTTATCAAATACAGAATAATATCATCTAATATGATATTATACAAAACACAATATAATATTAAAATTTCATTAAAACTTATAATATCGAACGTTATCTTTTAATTAATTATTAATTCACAATTGCATGGTGCATAGGGAAAGCCATAGGGAACGAACAGGGAAACAGACCCAGTGACCCCTCTTTCAAAACCGTAATCAGAAAAAATCTTCACTCTTCTCTGTTTTCTTTCTTCAGCTTCGAAAACCGTAAACTTCAAGTGGTTGTTACGGTTACCAATAATGGGGGAACGAGAAAGAAGAGCGAGGGTTCAGGAAGCGACGATGTCGAAGAAGGTTCGATGAAGAAAGCAATAATGAAGAAAAAGAACAAGGAGGAGTTGCTTCCTTCGATGATCAAAAACAAGGAAAATAGATCAGAGGTTCATGCCAAGGCCAAGCATTAGAAGAAGCTCGAGGGGTAATATAGTCACCGATTATACCACTTTTTGAACTTCTCCAGATTCTAGGACAAATACCACCTTTCAGGAAGCAATCCTCAACAGTACTTTTCAGACAAATCACTTGCAATTATCGATAGATAGGCAACAAGGAAAGATGGGTAAAATTTATGAAAACTGTGAACCAAACGTGGAGTAATGAAAACGCAAGAATCACTTCCCCAGAAAACTTCAACAAACTCCTAAAACAAACACCCCCTATGGGAGTTACAAAGAAAGGGGTAGTTTTGTCCTAAATTTACTAACTATGTTAAATTGTTAAAAGATTAATGTATAAGGGGATTAATTGTTTGAATTAAATGTTGAGGGTGGTTTCATAAAACAACACCTAAGCATAAGCTGGTTTCATATAAGAGTTTATTGTTTGTTATATTATAGTAGGATATAAATTTATCTCCTACATATATAAAATGGTGTGGGTGAGAGAAAAAGAAAAAGTATTGACTCCACAAATTTTTATGTATGTAAGATATAAAATTTATTAAATAGTTAAAGAGAAATATAGTCAAAGAGAAATAAAAATATTTCATTCATGTAAAAAAAACTCAGTAAATGAATACGTAAACAGACCGTGCATTTTTTGTTTTTTATTTTGGTAGACAGCAGACCGTGCATTTACTTAATGGGTTAGTCAATTTACCTCGCAAGTAAAATGCGGTGATCCAAATTGGCTTCTGTTATTTTTAAGTTGATAATTTTAAAACTCATTTTGAATAAATCAAGAAATTTAATGGACTGATTCAATATATTTGGTTCGTGAGTCCTAAGTAGGATACCATTTTCTTTATTTACCAAAAAAAAAAGATACCCTTTTTTTTACTTTTTTGGACAGAAGAATGTTTCCCCGCCAAGCTGGAGTTTGTTTCATGTACATTGGAACATAGGTGCCTAAACTGCGATTGTGGCTCGTGACTAATGTAATCATAGCCTTTAATTGCAAGCACAGATCCCTAGTTTAACAAACTCTGATGTTATCATAAAATAGGAAAAATATTAATCATTTTAAATGACATAACTTATATCCTTTTATAACGGTAATATAACGGACGAAATATAATATAACGGTAATGTAACGGTGATGGAATGGAACCGTTGTGTAACGGTAATTGTAACGTTAATTGTAATAATGTTTTCTTTTGTAACAGTAATTGAAACATTAATTGTAATAGTGTTTTCTTTTGTAACGTCCATCCTTCATGGTTATAAGTAGGTGTGTGGTGTTAAGAAATAATATCAAAAAATTATTGGAAATTCTCTTCTCTCTCGTGACTCTTTCTCTCTCAATTCCCTCTTCTCCTCCTCTTATCCTTTCTGCAATCTTCTTCTTCTGTAGCATCTGCTACACAAAACCTCTTCACAATTTCACGTTCCCTTCCCCTTTCTTGAAGTAGGGAACCCAGAGAAGCATCAATTTCACTAGCCCTTACGGCGCCAGAGTTCCTAGCTACGGTGATCAGCGTTGTTCCGGGTCAAAGACTGAGGAATCAATGGCGATTGAGGATGATTTCATGGAGATTGAGGATGACTTCATGGAGATTGAGGATGGTTTCATGGAGATCGGGGATGATTTCATGGAGATTGATGATGATTTGATGGAGATTGATGATGATTTCATGGAGATTGAGGATGGTTTCATGGAGATCGGGGATGATTTCATGGAGATTGATGATGATTTGATGGAGATTGATGATGATTTCACGGTGATTGAGGATGATATTTCATGGAGATTCAATATACATAATTGCTTGTTCTCTGTAACGCCTGGCAACTTGCAAGGATTAACGACTGTCCCCACACACTAACACGAGACTTTTCAGCGTGCTTTGTCCTCACTCGCACACTTCCCGGGAAAACTTCCCAGGAGGTCACCCATCCCAGAATTGCTCCAAGTCAAGCACGCTTAACTGTGGAGTTCTTCCGATCCGGGCTACCGAAAAGTAGATGCATCTTGTTAGTATAGGTAGTACCAATTAATTCTTATAAGCCATTCTCAACTGTACTGTCCCATACCAGCACAGTCTCTGGAATCCCTCTCTTTCCGGTGTTATTCGATTCATTCATGTACCCCCGTCGCTGGAAGCCTGCCAGGAGCCGCTCCTTGTCCGTGCCCTTGCGCACCGGCGATCACTCCCCGCCCTCGTCAGCGCCCGGGATGTTACATGCCCACCAGCTTCCGCCTGGTTCGTCCTCGAACCACACCGTACTGGATGAGAGGCCCTGCTCTGATACCACTTGTAACGCCT
This sequence comes from Gastrolobium villosum, assembly GCA_032173675.1. Lineage (NCBI taxonomy): Eukaryota > Viridiplantae > Streptophyta > Magnoliopsida > Fabales > Fabaceae > Gastrolobium > Gastrolobium villosum. Next base: position 5,958 of record JAVKPL010000999.1, read on the forward strand.
GGCAACTTGCAAGGATTAACGACTGTCCCCACACACTAACACGAGACTTTTCAGCGTGCTTTGTCCTCACTCGCACACTTCCCGGGAAAACTTCCCAGGAGGTCACCCATCCCAGAATTGCTCCAAGTCAAGCACGCTTAACTGTGGAGTTCTTCCGATCCGGGCTACCGAAAAGTAGATGCATCTTGTTAGTATAGGTAGTACCAATTAATTCTTATAAGCCATTCCCAACTGTACTGTCCCATACCAGCACAGTCTCTGGAATCCCTCTCTTTCCGGTGTTATTCGATTCATTCATGTACCCCCGTCGCTGGAAGCCTGCCAGGAGCCGCTCCTTGTCCGTGCCCTTGCGCACCGGCGATCACTCCCCGCCCTCGTCAGCGCCCGGGATGTTACATTCTCCTTTGTAGCGAGAGCATTTGGTTGCTGCCATTTTTTTTTTTGTTGGATAAATGTAATTTTTTTTTCTATTCTAATCCTTCTCGGTGAAGCACAAGTGCACATCGTCCCAATTTTTGTATTATTATCTAAATTATAGTAATTTATAAATTTGTCATTTATATTTTTGCACGTATATATATATATATATATATATATATATATATATATATATATGAACTCACAAATAGGTGGAACTCACACCTTTTTTTTGTCAACTCTCTCTCCTCCTTTATCTATCTTTCTCTCTCTCTTAAACTGACACAACTTTACATCTTTTAAATGACACACATTTTACCCCATAAAATAACACTAATTGTCTTATTGGCTAACTTAGGGACGTTTGGTATAGGAGAAATTTTTTTTAATCAGGTAAATATAGATAGTGGGAAAATGGTTGTAAACTAAAATTAGTGGAAAAATTTTAAAAAAATTATTTGGTAGACCAAAATATTACCAGGAAAATTGATTTAAATTTTCGAATTTCATATTTGATTGGAGGTAAAATATAAATGGGAAAATGGGTTTCAATTACAAACCTTTTTATTTTTTGAATCTGATCAACTCTTGCCCAAAATGACAGTTTGTAAAAGGAACTTAATTGATGTCATTGTTTCAACAATTATTATTGTTATCCAAATGGTTTTCTTGAACCCAAAATATGAACTCAACTTTTACTTTTCCCATCAAACCCCAAAATACGACCCTCAAAATGGTTGCGAAATAAGAAATTTTGCAAAGAAATCAAGTTGGCTGCGGAAAGAATTTTGCTACCCAAATTTTTTTAACTCTTGTAGGCAAATTGAAAACCCAGTTCAGGGGCTTTGTTTAGTCCAAACATGTTACCAAAAAAAAAAAAAAACTCATTTCAAGTTGCTTAGGTATACTTGCCAAAATACCCTACCAAGGAGTTTGTTGATGGATTACAATCTCTTAATAATTACCTTTTTAACTCTTCACTTTACCTGATTTTTTTTTTCCGCTTAGATTTCATTTTCCTTTATAAAGCCAAATCTTTAAGCTACGCATTCATTAACAAATATTTTTATCTAGATTGTCGTATGTTATTGCACATTCTTAATCTTCCCTTTAGCATGTTATTCTCTGCATGTTGTTTGGATCACGAATTTTACCTATTTTTTTATTTCTGAACACGAAATTATTCTTATTATAAAAAATAAAATTTAATGTATTTGAGTAAAAAAATATAAAAATAGCCGGAGTGTAAAACACAAGTCATGATTCACTAGTTTAACTAGTGTAATATAAATAAAATTATAAATATTTAATATTTTCTCAACCATTTATTTAGCTTAATAAGTTTTGAGATCAGATTAAACTTTTATAAGAACTGAAGTTGTATAAAGTATAAAAATGCTGGCATAAACAAAATTTAATTTTATTCAATTAAGGGAAGGTATTGATATTTTCTCTTTTCATAAACAGGGGTATTAGAAATAGAAATGTGATTCACAAGTTGTTATTTTGCTAATGAGAATAAATAAAATGATTATTCTCATTATGGTAGTGGTGCTGGTACCGCTGAGCAAGGTAAAAAGCGCGAAATAGAGGCATGTCAGTGGTAACAAAAAGGAAGAAGAAAAATTAAACAAGAAGTTGAAATAGAAATCTCAATCGCAACCGCATGAGAGAGAGAGAGAGAGTGTGTGTGTGGAGGTGCATCATAACATCATAATAAGCATAGCAGTTGATGATTTAATTTCAATTTGGTTAAGAGTCTAGTTCTCATTTCCTTGACGCCCAAACCAAAAGCAACGCTTTCGTTACGTCGAAATTAAATTTGTGGCGTCGGAAACCTAACTAGTTGCTTCACCGTCAGATCAGATCCGATGGAGGCAATCGACGAATTGGTTCAGCTCTCCGATTCTATGCGCCAAGCCGGCGCTGTCCTCGCCGACGACGATGTTGACGACCCCAAGCGCCCTTCAACTTTCCTCAATGTCGTTGCTCTTGGCAATGTCGTAAGTCTTTTCTTCTACATTTTTGATTTCAGCGTGAGAACTGATTGCAAATTACACACCAACTGTGTCACTCTTTTGGATCCGTACTAAAACAAACAATTCTGGTACTGGTGGATCAGGGTGCTGGAAAATCTGCTGCCTTGAATAGCTTGATTGGACATCCTGTTTTGGTATTTCTTATTTCCAATATTATCATCTTCTCTCTTTCTCTTTAATCTTTCTTTATTTACCGTTTAAATCGGTGGTTATAAACTGCAGCCAACCGGTGAAAATGGTGCTACCAGGGCTCCCATTAGCATTGAATTGAATAGAGATACCTCTTTAAACAGCAAGTCCATCATCCTCCAAATTGATAATAAATCTCAACAGGTTTCTGCAAGTATGAACTTTACCTCATTCTAACTTCATTTGCATACTCATTTTCCACCACATTTTGTTTAAAAAATATCATGTTTCTGATCGTCTTAGTTTTTTTTGTTTCCATTATCATAGGTGCCCTTCGACATTCTCTACAGGATAGACTAAGCAAAGGTTCATCTGGTAGGAGCCGTGATGAAATATATCTGAAACTACGCACCAGTACTGGTATGTCCATTGTCATATAATATATTGCTCCCTCCCTTTATTTATGAATAAATAGGCTTTGGACGGGTTTTTAGGAAAATAAAATAAACAAAATAAGCATTAGTTTATTCCCCCGGGTGGGGGGATCGAACATGTAACATAAATGTTTACATGCATGGGCATTGTTAGACTAATGCATTTTGTTCTGTTCTGAAATTCTACAGCACCTCCATTGAAATTGATTGACTTGCCTGGATTGGACCAGCGGATAATGGATGACAAAATAGTAAGTAGTTATAAGTTATCTTTTCCTAAATTTTTTTAGTTTCAACATCGAGTATGTTGTGGCCAATTACAACCTGACATTCTAAATTGATGATGATTGGTATTTTAATTAAAATTATTTCTTAGATCTATGGTTGTTTTTTAGGTGCTTTCTTTGCAGAGAAGTTTGATGTCTTCTTTTTCATCTTCTTTAGATCAGTGAATATGTTGAGCACAATGATGCAATTTTACTGGTAGTAGTTCCTGGTGCTCAGGCACCTGAAATTTCATCATCGCGGGCCCTTAGAGTGGCAAAGGAGTATGATGCAGAATGTAAGTTTTCAATTTTTTTTTTCTTCCTTCTTTCCCCCTCCCCAATGCCCCAACAACGAAATTTATAGCTGTTTTGTCGGAGATGTAAAACCAATCTTGAGCCCTCCACCCAACAAATTAAGCTTTTTGAAGAGTTGATCCTTGCCACCTCCATTTTTCTAAATTAAGTTGAGTTTCTGCACAAGGCGGGGTGAGCCTGTACCTTGTCTATACTTCTACATTTTTTAGCCCAAATGGCACTTGCATGAGGGTGTGCTTTACAGATATACGTCATTTATGAACTTGCACCTAACAACTTAAGCTTTTGAAAGGGTTGGTCCTAGACACTATTAAACCTCTCAAGTTTAGAAATTCCTTTCTCGTGTTTTACCTAATCATATCCTTATAATACTGGTTCATCAAACTTTTTTTGTGGGTTTCAATTGTAGCCACCAGAACAGTTGGTGTTATCAGTAAAATTGATCAGGCAGCTACAGACTCAAAAGCCCTTGCAGCGGTGCAGGCTCTCCTATTGAACCAGGGACCACCAAAAACCTCTGATATTCCATGGGTTGCTTTGATAGGCCAATCTGTTTCTATAGCTTCTGCTCAGTCTGGGAGTGGTGCATCTGAGAGCTCGTTGGAAACTGCTTGGCGAGCTGAAACTGAAAGTTTGAAATCTATATTGACCGGAGCCCCTCAAAGCAAGCTTGGTAGAATTGCTTTGGTTGAGTCTCTTGCCGAACAGATTCGCAATCGTATGAAGCTCAGGCTTCCAACTCTCCTCACTGGGTATTTATTTTTCTCTAGCTTATGTTTTCTTGTCGTTTGTGTAGTTCTCTGTTTTAAATATCATGTTAAGAGCTCTCCATGAAACCCTAACTTGCGAGGGTGGGATCAGAAAATCCATACTCAGCCTTACCCTTACATTTTTGCAAAAAGAGGTTGTCTCCTAGATTAGAACCCTTGATCTTTTGGTAACAAAAGAGTAGTTTTACCACTTCTCTAGGCTCTCTTCATTAAATATCGTATTCTATGACAAAAAATATTGTATGTTGTAAATAGCACCGCTGCTTCAGAATTTTCTTTGTCCAACCTATCGATGTTCGTTTAAATAGGCTCATTAGCATTGTTTTCTTAAATGGTTGTCTGTTTTAATGAATGAAAGAAAAAAGTGCAGAGAATTAGAGGGTTTTATTTGGTGTGTGACGTTATACATTTAAGTTTGTCCTGATCCCTAGGCACCTATGATCTGTCTAATATGGATTTAAAGCTGCACTTGCGCCTTCTCTACTCATTTGTTGCAGCATGCACATTCGCCAATATAAAGCGCATTTCAATATTATTTATATGTTCTTTGTCTTGTAAAATGACATATATATATATATGTATAATGTTTGCTTAAGATTACGCTTTCTTATGTTTGTTATTATTACTAGGGTTGTAGAATAGGTTGGGGTGTTTTGGGTTAAGGCCTCAACCTGATTTTTTATTACATCATCTAATAAACAAAACCTAAAGGCTCAAAACCTAATCCACTCAAACCAAACCATGAAAAGTAGAGTTGCGTTGGATTAATTGATTTATTTGGGTAGTTCTTTTCACCAACCTTCTTTATATACCATCTACAATGTTTTATATTTTTCAAGTTGTATGGAATTTAATGCCACTAAATCTATGAAAATTTTAAAGGAAAATGTCGGAAAATTGCTATGTAAAAAGTCAAGTAGCTAGGAGTGGGATTTAGGGAGAATGAGCATGGTGTGCAAGATGAGGCTGAATAATAAGAGAAAATGGAATCAACATTTCAACTTCCATAACTCGATATGTGATCTGAGATTACTTGGTTCAGCTCCGGGTGTGCAAAAGAACCAAAAAACTGAACTTAACTATGAACTGAACCGAACTGCTCTTAAAATAACCAGTTTTTGAAAACCAGTTCATGAATCGTACTGGTTTTTAAAGAACCAGTTCAAGAACCGAACCAAACCATTTTATCTCTTTATTTTTCATTTTTTTTCCTTTTCAGAATAGGTTTGACCCGAACCGGTTTTGAACTGAACCGTTTTCAATCCGAACCGTACCATTTAAACTAATTTGATTCAGTTCTTCAAGAAATTCAATTCAATTTGACCCATCCACACCCTTAGGTGGGGAGGGGAGGTTAAATTTTTTGTTTTTAATAAAAAAAGTTGGTATAGTTTGAGTGGCCCTAAAACCTTTCATAATCCTTTATTTAAAATGCTGCAGTCTTCAGGGAAAGTCTCAAATTGTTCAGGAAGAGTTAGTGAAGCTTGGTGCACAAATGGTTAGTGGTTCTGAAGGTACAAGAGCTCTAGCTTTGGAGTTATGCCGTGAATTTGAGGACAAATTTCTTCAACATCTTACTGGAGGCGAGGTTAGTAGTTTTTTTTTTTTTTTTTCCTAACATTAAGGGTGCATAATATTTAGTATTTTTGGGGAAAACTGGATTTGTCAAAAGAGTTTGTAGATATTTCTCATGGGTCTTATTAGAGGGTTTGGGATGAGTGAATATGGAAAGGTCCTTTGGTCCTGTGCAATATGCAGTGAGTTGGTGCCTTTAGTTGTAGATGAATGTCAGAATTTTCAAGGATAATTTCTTACCGTTTCCACTCTTTGGATGTGATCTTATTAGCTTCTATGTGCTCAGCTAATGGCCATTTCACAGGGGTTTCATTCTTGGATATTCAGAGAAACTGGCTTGTTTTGTTCTATTGATGTGTGTTTTTCCCCCCACTCTAGGAAGATATCTTCTTATCCTCCTTCTGTGCTTTTCTCTCTGTCTTCTTTAAAGAATTATTTTCTTAATAAAGAAATTTATTAGTATGTTTCGCTGGAAAAGAGAATACCCAAAAGACAGCCGAGATTGTACAAATAATACTGAATTGGCGCTGCACCTTATTTTCTGTGTTATAAAAGGAAATTTATTAAGATTAGAAGAAGACATTACAAAGGGAAAGAAGGATAAGGAATCCTCCTAAGCAAAAGAACAAGAAAACAACCAAGAGAAAAGATAAATAATCAAAGGAACAAAGCTTTCCATTCCCTTAACATGTTTGTTAATGAAACCCTGTTAAAAAGGCCATGCTTTGCACCAAATGGATGCCAAACACCTAATCTTATCCCAATCAAGTGATATGCCAAAGGAACCTCCTTAAAAATACGAGAGTTTTATTCCAACCAATTACATCAAACTATGCATAGATTGCCCATTGCCACAAAAATCTAGCCTCTTTGTTTCTGCCAAAACCGTCAAAGCTGATCATCAAGAATTGGTCCGTGGACCTACGATGCACCAAACATTCACTGAAAATGCTGAATAAGGAGCTCCCTAAATAAACTGTAGCAGAATAATGTAAATATTACCAAACTGGCTGTGAAAATGATTCAAATGTTTGAACTCTTCAAATTGATCCAAGATTGGTCATCTGTTTCTTATGCTTTGGTTTTCCTTTTGTATTTCAAATAAAGAAGTCTGATACTCTGATACTAGGAATGGGATTCCACCAATGTACAGTACAGGAATAATTTTTTTTCTTTATCCAAATGTATTTTCTTCATTTCCTTGCAGGGTAATGGTTGGAAAGTTGTTGCCAGTTTTGAAGGGAATTTCCCTAACAGGATAAAGCAACTTCCTATTGACAGACACTTTGACATAAACAATGTCAAGAGGGTAAATCTTCTCCATTAAAATTAATCATATTGTTTAGGCAGAATTTTATTCTTCATATTCTCTTGAGGTGCTTGCTTCTTATATCTCTGTTTTGTTTATGTCAGATTGTCCTAGAAGCAGATGGATATCAACCTTATCTTATCTCTCCAGAGAAAGGTTTGAGGTCCTTAATTAAAGGAGTTCTTGAACTAGCAAAGGAGCCATCACGCCTGTGTGTTGATGAGGTGTGCTTCTAATGTGTTGTTGATTTTGTTCCAAGAGCTAGTAATGCTTCAGTGGGTAAAGGGATAATCCAAAATAATTTGCGTATAGACCTGGCTATTTGGGGCTCTTGTAAAAAAAAAAGTCTGTCCTTTATCTCATGCTTTTCTTGGAGGTGGAGGTGGAGCCTTAGGGCTGTTTGTCAACCTTCAAAACCGGACAACTGACTAGAAGGGGGTTGCTTTTAAAATCTTGTTTTTGCTTTAATGAAAGAGTGAAATCCTTATTACCTGTAATATGAACCGATCGTTCATGTTCCGTGCAATATCCTGGGAATCATTTAAGGCTTCTTTGTCTTTATTGCATTCTCACAAGCCATAATGGATTTTAACCTTGCAGGCCTACTACTACAGAGGCCAAGTTGTTCTTGACAGTTATTGCTTCTGATCTGAAGTAAAAATAGTAATGTAAAACCATTACCTTAGTGCTGTGCTGCCTCAATTTGTTCATTTTACATACAGGATCGTTGAGAATGATCTTTTCAAACAAGACTGGAGGTCTAGATCAAAGAATGAGATAGGCCAGTATGTTGTCCTAAAATGGACCCTCGCACTTCTCATTGGGTTAGGCACAGGGCTTGTTGCCTTCTTCAATAACATTGGAGTTGAGAATATTGCTGGTTTCAAGCTTCTACTTACCAACAATCTCATGCTCACGCGAAAGTATGACTATTCTTCTCATTGTGTGCTTTATACCCGTGCCTTGTCTTCATAATTAAGGTTTATTTTATAATTGTAGTTTTAGCATCCTTAATCCTTTTGGTTTTTAACTTAATATTATTACTATTATTTTATAATTTGTGTTCATTTTCTGTTATACATTTCATACTTCTGCATAATGGTTTGGGAAATTTTGCAAATCTGTTCATAATTTTATTAATAAACAGCAGCATATGTTTACCTAATAATAATAATGATGATGACGACGACGATAACTAGACCACAGGTATTTTCAAATTCAAGTAAAATCTAAATAATTAAATTTTTTTGCAGCGAACATTCATGTATTTTTGTTCTAATGACCTACTGAACCTAAAGGCAGTGGTACATAAACAACTTTCAAATGCTACCGAAATTAACTTGTAGAATTATGGAATAACCACGCTATGATTTTTACTGCAGAACAGTTATCATCAGGCCTTTGCAGTATATGTTGGATGTAACATGATTTTAGCCGTTGCTGCTGGTTTTCTGTGCCTACATTGCCCCTGCAGCAGCAGGGGTACCTGAGGTGAAGGGTACCTCAACGGTGTAGACGCTCCTTTACTAGCTCCAACTACCCTCTTTGTAAAGGTAGGTTAGTTACCTACTCAACATGATATTATGTGTGTGAGTCTATCCTTTTTGTTCTTTTCCATCTATGTACAAGTGCAAAGCTTGATTAGATCCAATTGTCCTTTTGTCTCCTGATTATTTTAACACATGTACATAATTATTCTTAAAGTAATTGATAAGAAATGATTTTAATTAATGCTAATAAAGTGGGTGAACCGGAACAGTGGTAAAATTGTTCCTTCATGACTGAAAGGTCATGGATTCGAAGCTAGGAAACAGTTTATTTGTAATTATGCAAGGGTAAGGCTTCCTCCACCCCGCACTTGCTACACTCGCTAGTTGGGTTTAATGGGGAGTGGTTGAGGAAAATCTTGAAACAAGTTTCTTTTTGATAATATTTCGTTCGTTGATTGACAATGACCATAGTTTTTAATTTGGAAATGGCTTGAACCAGATTTTTGGTTCAATATTTGGGGTTGCGGCTGGTTTTGTTGTGGGTAAGGAAGGACCTATGGTACACACTGGTTCTTGCATAACTAATTTACTTGGACAAGGTGGTTCTAGAAAATACCGGTTGACCTGGAGATGGCTCAGACATTTTAAAAATGACCGAGATCGAAGGGATTTGATCATGTGTGGTGCAGCTGCTGGTGTTGCTGGTGTGCCCCAGTTGGTGGTGTCCTTTTTGCACTTGAAGAAGCAGCTTCCTGGTTCCGTGTCTCTTTCTCTCCTGTTTTGCATGTCAACACTATATGTGACAACTCCATTGCTAGTATTGCATAACAATTAATATAAAATGATAGAATGTAATTCTCGTGTCGTGCAAGTTTTCTGCATAAATACAGTGTCTAAGGGCTTTATGCCTGTCA